>JAODAL010024028.1:0-61443 GCA_025379985.1 Phyllomedusa bahiana | reverse complement strand
CCCCTTCTCCCCCCCCCCTCCCCTCCCGGGGCTCCTACCTTCCCCTTTTTTTGGTTCGTCTTAAGGTTCCCCCCCTTTCGCCTCTCAACTCTTCTGGCTAAATCTTGGAGGGGTCCCCTCTGGGCGCAACCAACTGACTGCGGGTACCCGCACCCAACTTGAGCCACGGGTGCCATGTCCCTAATTATAGCAGCATGATTGTTTCACTTGGCTGCTCCACCTGGTTGCGTCACTAGGTGACACCCAAGATACCCCCCATATATGTCTTGCTCTTAATGAATAGGCTACTATCCTTTGATTCTGCCCCCGTAAGGGACTCAGCCATATTGTTCCTTCCTCACAGGACCATGACTATATGCCATTGTTTTTACTGCAATGTGATTGTCACGCTGACAGATGAACCCTCGAGTCTGGGTCCAACTTTGACTCTCTAACTGGCTATTATAATCTTTATTACACTGTGGCCTCCGTTCCTGTGCTCACAGCTTATTGGGACTAAAATGTTCATTGTATATGGGGTGGATGGGCCTTACTTATTTCACTTGTTTTAAGACTTGTGTTTGCCTTTTTCTTTTTACATTTAAAAAATTCTTCAATAAAAAACATGTTGGAAAAAAAAAAAAAGTGATCAAAGAGGCATATGCCCCCCATAATGGTACGAATAACACCGTCAACTCATCCCACAAAAAACAAGCCCCTAATCAGCTCCGTATACAGAAAACTGAAAACATTATGGCTGTCAGAACAGGACAACATAAAAACGCAATTTTTTATAGACCTATTTCTATTGTGTAAAAGTAATAAAACATAAAAAAAACTATATAAAATCTATATCATTGCAATTGTACCGACCCCCATAGTAAAGATATCCTATCATTTATACTGCACGGCGAACGTTGTAAAATTGAAGCCCAAAAAACAATGGCGGAACTGCGTTTTCCCATCATTTTCATAGCCCAATGCAAAAAAAAACAAACTTTGGAACACCTGTGCACCCAAAATGCACAATACACCCCTAGATGAGATCTATGAGGCGTGCTGAATCCAAAATGGGGGTGACTTCTGGAAGGTTTCACCTGTTCTGGTATTTTGGGGGCTTTGTAAATGCGACATGGCCCCACCAAAATCTGCGTTCCAAAATTCAAGTAACACTCCCTCCCTTATACGCCCTGCCATGCGCCCAACAGCAGTTTACACCCACATGTAGGGTATTGCTGAACTTGGAAGAAATTGCGTAACAAGGTTTTGGGTGTTTTTTTTACCAGGATGCCTTGTAAAAATTATAAATTTTCAGCTAAAATTGCAGATTATTGGAAAAAAAATGTTTTTTAAATTTTCACAGCCTAACGCTAAAAATTTTTGTGACACACCTGTGGGGTCGATATGCTCACTACACCCTGGATATATTCCTTAAGGGGTGTGTAGTTTCCGATTTGGGGTATTTTTAGGGGAGTTTATTAAGTTTTAGCACCTTAGGGCTCCGCAAAACTGGAAATGGCCCCTAAATAAAATCGTAATGAAATGAGACCCCAGAGTCCATAAGGTGCTCCTCCTATTCTGGGGCTTGTGGTTGAGCCAAATAATGAACTAGGGCACATATGAGATATCTCTGAAAACGGCAGAATCTGGGGAATCAATATTAATTTGCATTTCCCTGATCACATTTACCGTATTCTTGTGAATAATGCATAAAAATTGAAAATCTGCAAAAAAAGTAAAATTTTGAAACTTCACTTCCACTTTGCTTTAATTCCTGTGAAACACCTAATGGGTTAATAAACTTCCTAAATGCAGTTTTGAATACTTTAAGGGGTGTAGTTTCTTAGATGAGGTCATTTATGGGATTATCTAACATACAGGTCAATCAAAGTCACGTTAGAACTGGCCTGGCCCATAAAAAATGTGTCTTGCAAATTTTGTTGAAAATTTGAAAATTACTACTAAATTTCTAAACCCCCTAATGTCGTAAAAAAAAAAAAAAAGACATTTAAAAAATTAGGCCAAACTACAGCAGACATATGGTAGATGCTAGTTATAAACTATTTTGAGTGGAATAACTATCTGTCTTACATGCAGAAAATTTTGAAGTTTAAAATTGGTAAATTTTTCAAATTTTTCACGATTTTTTGATATTTTTCACAAATAAACAAGCATTTTTTGGACCAAAATTTCTTACTATCTTAAAGTATAATGTGTCACGAGAAAACAATCTCTGAATCACATGGCTAGGTTAAAGTGTCAAAAAGTTATTCTCACATAAAGTGACACATGACAGATTTCAAAAATGGGGCTCTGTCAGAGAGGCCAAAACTGGCTCCGGCGGTAAGGGGTTAAAAGGACAGACACCATGATAGAAAACTGACAGAACCCACTGTAGTCAAAGGGGTTTGTCAGGCACTGTTGGTGCCTGTGAAGTAACAGGTCTGGCACAACCTCTGTGACGGAGGTCCCGAATGGAACCTCTGATGCAGATATGAATTTAAGATGTTATTTGTCTAAATGTAACATAAATGCAGTGGGTTATTATAGTTCACTTACCTTAGGTCCTGGAAATCCTTCACCAGGGGGTCCAGGTAGACCAATAGGACCTCTAAAACCTGGGTCTCCCTAAAAATAAATACAAATTAATAGCGCCATTAAATTTCTAAATATTATACTCTATTAGCCAAAGAAAACATGGTTCAGTCTGGTTGTTTGGCTAGATTGACTTGTATTGGTGACAAAATACATTGATTTTTAAAAGCCAGGAAAGATCACATGATGAAGGGATGTTTAATGACATGTTCTGCCTTAAGTGACTTAAAGGGATATTCTCGTTTCATCATTTGGCAGCCCTTTATACTGGTTGATAAGCAGAGCTTGTGAAATGGAGGGGCGTGTTTCTCCTCCCAGCAGGGCGTATCTTCTCTTTCTGCAGATACGCCCCAAAGTGTGCACGTGAGAATTCATTCTGTGTGAGCCGGGGGAAGGGAAAGGTTCACAGCTGTCATTGGAAGTGAAAAGCTAAGTGTAACTCCATAGTGTATATCTACATTTCTCGCTAACTCTAAATACTTTGTAATTAGAATGGACATTTGACATTCAGGATTCTGGGAAAGATGGGTGATTTTTTTTTCTCTGTCTCTCACACACAGTGATATATCCTGCAGATTACTACACCTCTGACCTCTACAAATCTGCAGAACAAAACTATACTCTTTATCTGTTTGTGTTTACATGGGACTGCACATGATCTCTCTCTCTGCTGCAGGGCCTTGATCGCCGTCAGTGACAAACCTTTCCCTGCACGCATACGTCGCACCTACCACTGATTGCTGTCAGTGACAAACCTCTCCCCGCACGCATACGTCGCACCTACCGCTGATTGCTGTCAGTGACAAACCTCTCCCCGCACGCATACGTCGCACCTACCACTGATTGCTGTCAGTGACAAACCTCTCCCCGCACGCATATGTCGCACCTACCACTGCTTGCTGTCGGTGACCAACCTCTCGCCCTTGCACACGTCCCCCTGCGCGCGCCCGTCCGCGACCTCTTCCCTGCATCCCCCTCAGACATGTGTTCCTGATCACGACCAGGGGTAGGACCTGGGCGTAACCCGACCGGAGCTCTCATTTTGTTCCCAAGCACTAAACAAACAGCCCGTTCTCCTAAACCATAGCACTTTGCTTATGGTAACCAAGGACAGACATGCTTAGAGTTTTGGTCTCCTCCTTTTGAACTATGATCTTCATAGCGAGAAAACCCCTTTAAGATCTCGGCAGGTCAGGCATGACTCTTATAAGGTCACAGACTGATAAATCTTTCTTCATCTAGCTGAGCACCCAGGGTAATATGTATAGCACAACTTTACATTCAAGTTGTAAATTGGCAATAGCACCTAAAGTCTGTTTAGTAGTTGCAGCAATGTCTTTATCTTTATGCCAAAGTATATTTGTTATTACATGTGATTGGTAATCATCTGTCTAAATATGGACAACCCATAACTGTTACATTACTTTGACAGTACATCTGAATGGAAAGCTACCTTTGGTCCTGGAAGTCCAATGCCATCAGGTCCTGGATCACCTGGAAGTCCTGGAAGTCCCGGCATTCCCTAAATTCAAATCAATTAGATTTTGAAAAGCTTTACAAGGTACTAAATATTCCTAAATCAACAAAACTTGTTTAACTCACTTGAGGTCCTTCAAATCCATCTCCCTTTGGTACATATGGCCCTGGTGGTCCTGGATTGCCTCTGTCACCCTGCAGCACATAGATCACAACTGGTAATTCATACTGAGCAATGTTGATTATATAAACTATTATAAAATCTATACAATATTACATCATGTAGAAAAAAGCAGATTGATTTAATTTAGTATCAATATCAAGGTGAATGTTGACCACAACTGGAAAATGTCAAATTACCTTTGGACCGGCGATGCCAACTCCTGGTTCTCCTATAAGACCTTGTGGACCTGGTGGACCAAACTCTCCCTTAAATAAGATTTAACAGTGAGTATAGAAAGATAACCTAAGTAGGACATTACTCTAGATTTAGTTGTACAATATGGATATCAATGTGTGGAACCACATTAACATAGAGGCCAGTAGTTTACCGTGGTTCAAATACATTTAAAGTCTATTAGGGGGTCAATGATAAATAAGTATTTACAGTAGATCAACAGCTACTGCTGCACTATTGCATATTTATTTGTGCTATATTTAAGTGATTGTATTACATGTAAGAGCAAGCCTTACCTTAGGACCCACTATTGCCCGCCCCGGGGGACCTGGCAATCCAATACGTCCTGCAGCACCAGGTTCACCCTAAAACACAAAGAGAAATTTGATTTGCTATAAAACAGTAAAGTAAGTGACATTATATTCTTCCTGATCCTTATTTTATGTCCCTCATGTAACCTTATAGGGATTTTATAGTTTGAAGTGTTTGTGCTCTTCAGCTAATTCTATGAGATTGAATTTGAAATCCAGGGGCGGGTCTCTTCTCTCAGCAGGCGTATCTCTCCTGCCAGGAGATGTGTCTCTCCTCTCAGCAGGCGTGTCTCTCCTGCCAGGAGATGTCTCTCCTCGCTGAAGAGCTGTGACATCATCATTCTGTGTGAAGCAGGGGAAGGGGTAGGTTGTCTGGAAAGGACAGCTATGCAGCCTCCTGCAATGTTCTCTTGTCTGCAGAGCCTTTAGCTTCAGGCAGGCTCCACAAGCTCCTTGCTGTGCTATAACTAGTTATACACACAGCTTGAACTGATGAAATACATGTGAGGAATGCAAATCCCCCCCCCCTCTTCCCCCTCTGTTATCAGGCAGGGGACTGTGTGACCGTGTTATATGGAGGGAACACAGGACATAAGACTGTGTTATATGAAGGGATCTATGAGTTAAAGTCAGTAATTAGCCAGATCATTCACCTTAGAGCGGGGAGGTGAGTATAGAGCCAACAGCCCTTTCAAATAGCTGGTTTCACTTTCAGTTTTAACAGCTCAGAGAAGAGTAAACACAGAATGTGCAGGCAGCCAATCATAGTGCAGGGGTGTGTCCGGGGCGTTTCCTGTCTGGGGGCGTATCCTAACAGGCTGAATGAAATGTCAGTCAGCCAATCACAGTGCAGGGGGGCGTGTCCAGGGGGCGAAATACGACCGAGGGCGTGTCCCAACAGGCTGAATGAAATGTCAGCCAGCCAATCACAAAAAAAAAGCTCATATCTGCTATACTAAGATAACGCAAACCAATTACAAAAGTGCTTATTTTTACTGTCCCCATAATCTGAGATATGATCTTTGTAGCGAGAATACCCCCTTAAAGCCTTTCAACCAGCAGTAAATCTTAACCAATTAAAAGAATGAATTTATAATTATATCCCCAAAAATATAAATGTGCTTCAGGTGTACAACTAAAAACTAACATGATTATTTCCTATAATTTGTGGTTCTTAACAAAGTTTTTCTTTTATAATAATAATAGTATTGGATTACTTTTGGTCCTGATGGCCCAGCAGGTCCTGGAGGCCCTGTTAACCCACGAATACCACGTTTTACTTGGTCACCCTTGGAAAAAATACAGCATATAAAAAAACATATGAATATAAAAAGGGGTTACTACCTATCATAAAAGGGTAGTTTTTTTCTACAATAACTTACTAATAACTAACATGTGGTTGACCCATCACAGTCAGCTTGACTCAAGGAGAGATTAAAATCATATCCACATTAATATAAGAAAGGTCCTGCTTGAACTTTAATATTTAGGGCTTACCTTTTCACCTTGTATGCCAAGACCAGGAGATCCTTCTGGACCCCGGAGACCTGGAAGCCCTGGCTCACCCTATGTTAAAACAATTTTTCTTTCTTAGTTTTAATGTCTTTAGCTTTTAGGAGTGAGAACCATTTATAGGTGAAAACAAATTATATATAGTAATGACATCATAATTATTGGGAATAATTACAGTTGTGCCCATTTATTCATCATTATTACAAATAAAGTAAAATTTCTGGATAGATTTAAAAATATTGTAATATTTATAGGTGTTAGAAGCTTTTGTCCTGGGGCACCATCTTCTCCTGGTAAACCAGGTAATCCAGCCAAACCTGCAGAGCCAGGTTCACCCTGAAATAAAAAAAACAGACAAAACGTTAACGAACAACTAAACACATGTAGTGTACATGAATATATGTTGCCCCTATTTTTTCACGGTGTAGCTCTGCTCCTCCCCTTTATATTATGAATTTATTTTAAAGTGGCTTATTTATAACACTATGGTGCTATATGGCCATACTGACCCTCGGTAATATTGAGCTTAAAGGAGTTGTCTCCCTACAGAGTTTCATAGGATGCATGAATGAAATACTCTGTCACTTCCTGGTCAGACTGACTGTAATTAGCAAACAGCTCCTTGGTTTATTCAACTCTGTGTTGTCAGTTGCTAATTAGTTCAGATTAGCTCAGAAGCTTCTCTGAAAGGACAAGCAGGACTTTTTATCTGATCCCTCAAACAAAAGCCCTAATTAGAGCTGTTTACTTTAGATAAATCAAGCTTTTTACTGCTGCTCAGCACAGAGGCTGCCATGACCTGTGTGATGACTTCACTCACTGATATCACATAGAACAAACAGCAGGGGGGAGAGCTGTACACAGGTCGGTTACTGAGGGAACTGAAATAGCCAGGGAGGTGATTAATTCACTTGTATCTCCTTAACAAAAACAGATGAACAAAGCAATATATTTGGAAAATGTCTTTATTTTGTGTTCCCTACAATTTGAAAGCTATTCTTTGTAACGAGACAACCCCTTTAAGCATGAAATGCCCCTTTACATACACATCTGAGCTAAAATTCTTTCAAAGATCACTAATGAAGAGAGCAATAACTTTAGTCAGCATCAAAGGGACATTCCCATCTCGTAACTTCCTGGTCTGTGGTCAGTCCGTTAAACAGATAACCGCACTCGTTTAGCTGTATTCAGGACTCTCATAGGTAGGAACAGGCAGAGATGCACATGCATGGCCACCTTTCCATTCTCTGCGACTCTCAACAAACTGGTTAGGAAATGGCAATACCTCTTTAAAGGGAATCTATCACCAATATATATATATATATATACATTTTTACTATCAAAATTATAATCTAATACATATTCTTTTCTTTTCTTCTTAACTGTTTTCCAATTGTAGATTTTTTTCTGTTGTCTGTATGTAATTAAAGTTGCAGCCATCTTGCCTAAGCTGATTTTATCAGCATTTAGAGAGATGCTTTACAGCAGCTTCATGGACATAGGAGCCTGTGAACAGGAGCAGACCCATTGACTTCTATAGGAGAGTTTTCCAGGCATGCTCTGTCACCTGGTAATAAATCAGTGTGCAGGGAGGGGAGAGGGGAGCTGTGACTCTCTCCTACTGTGAATAGTGGATCCTGTGCTATCGATTCACACTGGTATCTCCTTTCAGTGTAAGGGTGCGTTCCCACGGCACTGACAAAATACTGGTCAAGTTTTCCGATCGGTATTTTTTCTTTTTTTTAGCACGTAGGAGGACGGCTTTTGTCCACGGTTTGCAGATTCAAGCCGTCCCCCTTCACATTCATATGTTCATGTTGTGTCCGAAAACCCAGCAGAAGAATGAACATGTCCTAAGCTTTTCGGACAGCCGGCTGTGTGAAAAACCGTCCAGCGGAAAATCTGTTCAGTGAGGACTGTTGAACAAATTTTCTATGGGGAGCATTTCTTGTCATCTGAAAGACCGACCAATAACCCTTGCCATGGGGACAAGCCCTAACCCTGCCTCTGCTTAAAATGAGGAGACTGCTGAAATGTTTTTCTACAGAAGACGAAGCATCGGACAATAATTAGGATTAGTGGCCAAAGTGAAAACTGCGAGATTTGTAAAAAATATTTATAGTAATGGAAAATTTTTTTTTTTTAAATTCTCAAAAATGTGTTTAACGTAAAAACATGCATTAGACAATAGGTCATTTCTCGATGACATCTTCCCTTTAAGAGAAATCTTTTGTCCATGTGGATGTAGTACTGAAGCCCTGCCACACCTCTGCCCCCATCACTTGCATTGCACTGAACTAGGTCAGATAGTGCAGTTTAGAACCCTTCAGGCAGGTGATTGGTGGGGTCCATGGAGCCTTTTACGTTTTTGTTTTCTATATTATTTTTTATATTTTTTAAGAAGGTCTAAGGACAATTGGACAAAGTAATATTACAGGCTCCACAGGATAATTTTGGATCCAGAAACCTCCTGTTTTCTGTTTTATTTCTAAAGTAAACCTGTATGAGGAGTCCCTTGCTGCGTTACACTGCAGAGACATGCTATGTGATTTTAGCTGCATGTAGTGTGTTGATTTAGGATTTATTGGGTGACAAAAATTGGCTATACTCCGTGTCGGACTGGGGTGCCTAGGGCCCACAGGTGGAGTTGACCCTAGGGGCCCACCAGTTGCGTTTTCATGGGCTCACCGTTGGAGTTTATTTTAGGGGCCCACCCTACAGCTACTGTAAATGACTGTAGATGCCTCCTATACTCTGCCTCTTGCTTTTTGCCTCTTTTTCTATGCTTTTTTCCACTTCTGAGAATGTATATGGAGTTAAAAAACAACTTTGGGTCTACCATGCTCAGGGGTTTCCCCTATTCCCCTGTGGGCCAGTCCAAGCCTGGCTATACTACTACTTAACAGGCTACCTGCAACTTATAGGAACTACATGAAGCTGGCTTTCTCATAGGCTCAGCTGTCCTGAAACCAAGGGTATATGTGGAGGAAAATGGCACCATGTCAAACATTAAAATGGAATCTTTTTCTGGAACTGGCTAACACCACCACCTCTTATTAGCCGAAATTGAAGGATTTGGTGCTTGTTGGCCATCCTTGTCTACTAAATGATCTGTTAGTTGACTGATAATGATGTAGGACCTGGGGTAGGTGATTTCTGCACACCTTCCAACCACTTATTAAACTAAGGGTTGAACCTCATGTCAGCTTGGCTCCCCTTCTTAGAAGCCTTGAAGCGGTTTCCTCTATGGTACATACGACCTGGTCTACATCTTATATTCATCTATGCTCTATTTCACGCTCTTCTGGTCAGCAATAATGGTAGATAAATATACAGATACAATTATAAAAGTCAGACCTAAATAGCATTGTAAAACAAAGTACCTTTGCTCCAGGTTCACCTATTCCTCTTTCTCCAGGTAGTCCAGATTCTCCTGGGAAACCTTGATCTCCCTGAATGAGAGAGGTTTATAATTAAGAGAGGTTTATAGGAACTAATGTATAAGTTTACATGACCCTTTAGTAATGATTTGCATTTTCTGTATGGTAATATTTTGATTGTGCATAGTACTGACTGCACATATTACAGATGTAATTTGCTATGTACTTTTTAACTGAATACATATTAATCATTAGGAAATAAAATGATGCAAACCATAATACTATACATAGTATATATGTAAATATATAAATATTATCTACTAGTATTTATTTACCTTAGGTCCCATGAGTCCTTCTCCCGGTGGTCCTCTCATACCCGGTGGCCCGACAGGACCCTGAACGCCCTATAAACAGTAAAGAGATTTTGTTTTACATTTAAGATCAGTAATCTAATTCTTTCATACTCTAAATTTAATATGTTATATCTCTTTTACCTTTTCTCCTTGTATTCCAACACCAGGTAAACCAATTGGCCCAGGCAATCCAGGAGGACCATAGTCTCCCTAGGAAACAAGATACTGATGAGAGAGAGACTAATAACAAGAAAAAGGGGCAATCACAAATCTTTAAAGTTGGTAATAATAGACTAATGGTTGACTCAAGGAGTACCTTAAATGCTTACCTTATCACCCTTAAGGCTGGGACCCGGTGGGCCACGAGATCCTCTAGGTCCTTCAAATCCTCGATCTCCCTATAAAAGGAACCAGCAAATATGATGAAGTTGTTATGTTGTGTAATTAAAGATAGATATGATACAGGGACAGATAGAAAATGATTTTACTATATTTTATTAGAACAAATAAGGTTAGCATATTTTTGGGAAATTTTGGAGAGAAGTAAGGCCATAGCTAAAGACAGTCTTTTTATTGCGCAATTTTAACCCTTCAATGCCCTGTCGTGCAATGGTTCAGCTGTTTTAAGAAAGTATATATATATATAATGAAAAAGATAAAAAATATCTGGAATCCCCATGTCCACATAAGTCTGATCTGACACAATATCATGTGGTTTATCCCTAACAGTAAATGCTGTAAAACAAACAAACAAAAAAAAAACAGAAACAACCCAGTGCCAGAATTTAGTCTTTTTTTGGTCATCCTACCTCGCAGAAAAAATTTATTAAAAGGGATCAAAAAGCTGCCTACAGTTCTATTTGGTACCATTGAAAACTAAACCTTGCCTGGCAAAAAATTAACCATCGTACAGCTTTAACAGGGAAAAACTCAAAAATTATGATGCATTGCACATTTTTTACGTTTTCTATTTTTTTTAAAGTAGTAAAACATAATAAAAACTATATACATTTTGTATCAGTGGAAATGTACTGACCTGCAGAATATAAATATCATGTTGTTTATTTATTAAGGGGTTAACTATTACGTGACGGTTGCTGTCCACAGAAATATTGCATGAAACTCAATGTTTTCCTTCATACAGAAGTTTTAGCATGGTGGTTTAACTGAAAAATCTTACTATGTGCACGATTCTATATTGAGGCCTTAGGCGGACACAATCTGACATTATAGGACCATGGGACAATTTGAGGGGCATCCTCTGGATGGTGCTATATATTAGGGTGGGTTCTATCTGTATGAAGTTTTTTTATTGTGGTGCATTTTAAATGGGGCACTATGTGTTTAGTGTATATATATATATAAATATATATATATATATATATATATATATACACTCACCGGCCACTTTATTAGGTACACCTGCCCAACTGCTCGTTAACACTTAATTTCTAATCAGCCAATCACATGGCGCAACTCAGTGCATTTAGGCATGTAGACATGGTCAAGACAATCTCCTGCAGTTCAAACCGAGCATCAGTATGGGGAAGAAAGGTGATTTGAGTGCCTTTGAACGTGGCATGGTTGTTGGTGCCAGAAGGGCTGGTCTGAGTATTTCAGAAACTGCTTATCTCCTGGGATTTTCACGCACAACCATCTCTAGGGCTTACAGAGAATGGTCCGAAAAAGAAAAAACATCCAGTGAGCGGCAGTCCTGTGGGCGGAAATGCCTTGTTGATGCCAGAGGTCAAAGGAGAATGGGCAGACTGGTTCGAGCTGATAGAAAGGCAACAGTGACTCAAATAGCCACCCGTTACAACCAAGGTAGGCAGAAGAGCATCTCTGAACGCACAGTACGGCGAACTTTGAGGCAGATGGGCTACAGCAGCAGAAGACCACACTGGGTGCCACTCCTTTCAGCTAAGAACAGGAAACTGAGGCTCCAATTTGCCCAAGCTCATCGAAATTGGACAGTAGAAGATTGGAAAAATGTTGCCTGGTCTGATGAGTCTCGATTTCTGCTGCGACATTCGGATGGTAGGGTCATAATTTGGCGTCAACAACATGAAAGCATGGATCCATCCTGCCTTGTATCAACGGTTCAGGCTGGTGGTGGTGGTGTCATGGTGTGGGGAATATTTTCTTGGCACTCTTTGGGCCCCTTGGTACCAATTGAGCATCGTTGCAACACCTTGTGGAATCTATGCCACGAAGAATTGAGGCAGTTCTGAAGGCAAAAGGGGTCCAACCCGTTACTAGCATGGTGTACCTAATAAAGTGGCCGGTGAGTGTATATACATATATATATATATATATATATATATATATATATATATATATATATATACACACATCATATATTTCTATGGTGCTATTCACTGCTGGCATTCTGTGGGGCTCTAGCTTTTTGAGCGGCTTTAATTTCAGGGCGTTGTACAAAGGGGATCAAATACATAATAAGATCAGAAAAAATACAGCACTAAATAATAAACTGATACCGAAGGAAAGAGGACCCTGCCCATGAGAGCTTACGATCTACAAGGGAGAAGGGGAAGGCAGAAGGTGAGGGGCAGAGATGTGGGTGTTGTGGTGAAGTGGCAGGAGGGTTATGGTAGGTTGTAATCTACTCTGAAGAGATGGGTTTTCATGTTGCATTTGAAACTAGTCAGGGTGGTGGAGAGTCTTATGTGTTGGGGAAGTGAGATACAGAGTATGGAGGATTCACAGAAGAAATCTTGAAGATGGTGGTATGAGGAGCTGACAAGAGAAGATGTCCTGAGAGGCACAGAGACTGAGAGAGGGGCAATATTTGGAGTTTAGAAGCAAGATATATGGAGGGGAGGACAATCTATGGAGAGCCTTGTATGTCATGGTTAGCAATTTAAATTGAATTCACTGTGAAAAGAGTAGCAAGTGAAGGAATTGAAAGAGTGGAGAGGCAGAGGATTAACGAGGAGAGCAGTGGATCAGCCACAGAGCAGAGTTGAGGATGGATTGGAAGGGAGCAAGAGTGGTAGATGGGAGTCCACAGAGAAGGATGTATGCAGTAGTCTAGGCGGGAAATTATGAGGGCATACGCAAGCATTTTTTGCAGAGTCTAGAAAGAAGTGGATTCGGGAAATATTTTTCAGGTGGAGGAGGCGGGAGGTGGTCAGGACTTGGATGTGTGATGTGAAAGAAAGGGCAAAGTCAAATGTTATCCTGATGCAGTGGACTTCTTGGCCTGGGGAAAGTGTGGAGCCATTGACCGTGATAGATGGATGTGATGTGGAGGTTTAGTTGGAATGGGGAACAGATGATAAATTCCGTTGTCTCCATATTGAGTTTGAGAAAGCGGGAGGAGAAGAAGGAGGATATAGACGTAGATAATTACTACATTTTGGAGTAAAGCTAAAAGGGGACAGCAGGCAAAACTATTTTATTCTGTAGTACTATACTTTAGGACAATAAACAGCACAGCATGCACACTGTTGGTGTCAGCAAAATTATTGGTAACATGAACAATATTAGATGTACCAGAAAAATAAGACTTAAATATGAATGCAGGATGGGAAATTTTTGTTGCTTTGGTGGGTAGGAACATGCTGAAGACACAAAGAACCAAAGATGTGTGTGGCAGACTCAGGAGAGGCAAATCATGGTTGAATGCAGTCTTTTCAGAGGTTTGGGTCAGATATAGATAAAACAAGAAAGCAAATAAAGTTGTTATTCATTCTTGGTATAACAGTGTTATTTAGTTACTGTGTGGAAGTACTATTCATTTACTGTACAGTGATATTTTGTAATGGTATGGTAATATTTTTTTTCATCATAGTATTGTGCTGTTATTCATTCACAGTATAGTGGTATTATTCAGTCTCTGTATGTTGGTATTATTTAGTATTCATTACTATTATTATTGGTAATGGTATGTAAAGGTTTACATTTATTTATTTACATTTATTTAAAGCGCCTTTTAAAGGGGTTTTGCCATGAAGTAAAATTGACGTGGGAAGCTTGCAAATGAAATAACAAACATTTTCACCATTCATTATTATTAAAAATTCTGGACCGTTTTTGTTTTAGCTGCTCCTTTAGTGATCCATTGTTTACAGCTCGTCTCCAGGGGATACGACCAGGGCTGAGAGCTCCTCAGTCCTGGCCGCACATGCTCAGACATTACCTCTCAGGCAGCTACTGAGTGTTCAAACCCCAGGTGCTGTCATTCTACTCCCGTCCTCTGTACTATTTAGTAATTAGTCAAACAGTGCAAATAAAAAAAGAACCCTCAATGAGGTTTGTGCATTGATAAAGAGAAAAAAAAGCACAGGTTTGGTTCCTGCAGTGATTTGAACCTAGGACCCTTGTGCCTGGAGGCAAAAACTTTACCTCTCAGCTACTCACAATGCTTTACATAAACAGACCTTTCTTTGACTACAGAGAGGAAAGGCCTGGTGATGTCATCCTGCTGGGTCACATGATAT
The DNA here is from genome assembly GCA_025379985.1 of Phyllomedusa bahiana. NCBI lineage: Eukaryota > Metazoa > Chordata > Amphibia > Anura > Hylidae > Phyllomedusa > Phyllomedusa bahiana. The sequence continues at coordinate 46,977 of JAODAL010024028.1, read as the reverse complement.
GCAATTCAAACAAATCACACACACCTCCTTCTGAGCACACAGAGCTGAAGAGCTGGATGCAGAAAGTATGAAATGAGATTGTGGTAAAACCCCTTTAAATGATTATATTTCCAGCAGTATAAGTAATGAGGATCAAAAAATTCTTAATTAATTTTTATAAGTAATTTTTTATTTTCTACTTTATTAACACTTAACACAATTGTTGTTATGTTTACTTAAAATGAGCAAACTGGAAAAATAACTGACTGTAAGACTGTAACTGGCCTTTAATGAGGCATATTTAGTCTTTAACTGTAAATATGGCTGTGGCTAAAATTTAGAAAGTGTTTAATATCCTTGCAGCGTCACCATTGGAACAATTAAGCATTACACATTTCTTTTATTATACTCACTGGACTTTCGAGGACAGGAGTCTTAAACTTGGCCATGTAAATGGGCCACACATAGAAACATTTGATGTTGATGGGCTGCATTCCTTTCCAATGGCATACAATATAAAATGATTTCCCAAGTCATTAAGTAAATGGTAATGCCAAATATGTGTCATTTTTTTTGTGATAAGCATTTATAATTGAGAAAGGGTGGTGTATATTTTTTACTGTGTTATTTTTTACTTTTTTTTTACTTATATTATTTTTACCTGTCCCAGAATAGGACTCAATTAAACAATTGCTTGGTTGCCGTTGTAATACATTGCAGTACATGACCGTTCTGCAATGAATTATGCCAAAAGTCCATCAAGGCCTTGCAGGCCTAGTTCAAACAGATCAGAGGCTGGTGTTAGGCTTCTGGCTGTCATGACGACCTATGATCACACAGCGGGGTGCTGATGAAGAATGCTCCCTTTGCAAATACAATACAATATCAGTAGCACTCTATAGACACTAAAAAACGATCGAAAAGGATATAAGAATTTTTTGAAACAGCATTTCTGCTACTAGGGAATATATGAAAAATATGACGTTCTTAGTGTACATTTTAGATCAAAACTGTAAATGTCCACCGACCATGGCAAGATGACCCCAATTCAGGTGGGAACCTACGCTACATGCTACCTCTCTTGGTGTCTGTTCAGAACTCCACACTTCAGGGTTAGAAGGTTCCAACTATAAAGCTGATCTGATTAAAAAGCCTGTGCAAGTGGGATTGCAGGTGACAGTCTCAGGGACTGCATGATGCCTGTGGGACGCGTATTCTAGACCCCTGGTCTCAGAGATGCATAGATGTGTTGCGTCCAGAACAAAAGATGCTTTTTCTAGCTGCTCTTTGCTGCAGCAGGTGGGGGAACCTCTCTCCTATTCCCTTCAAATTCCTTAAAAGGTTGTTTAAAGAAATGGTATTCTGACTTATAAAGCCCATTCAAGCATCATATTAGATTACAAAATAAAGATAAAGATTACAAAATAAAGGTAGGAGTACATTCAAGAAAATTTGCAGAATAGTAGAAAACATATCTTAGTGCTGCTTAATTAAAATATAAAAAATAAAGGGTAAACGTTACCTTTGGTCCAGGTAGTCCTTCGCCTTGTGGTCCCCTTTCTCCTGGAAGCCCCTGTGCTCCCTGAGGGCCCTGTTATAATAGAATCATTACAATATATTATCCTTCACATGTGATGTCTGCTTAATTGGCACTATAAGTCTCTTTTCTTTCCAGGCTATCCAGTTGTAACTTGTTTTACAATAATACTGTCACGTTACTTCAGATAAGACAACTGACGGAAGCAGGTATGACCAGAAGCTAATATTTCCCTTTGTTTTACACAGTGTGTTACCGCAAGAGAAAATATTGAACTTTTCAATTGATCTTAATATGTAACTTCTTAAATCTGACATTTTTTTTATTATTTACTGACCCGTTTCTTTTTAGAAATACACATGATTTTTTTTTGTTAGCGAGCTGTGTAAAACTACAGTTAATATAAATTCAAGTAAGGAATTTTTAAAGATCTGTCAGATTTAGGATAGATTACAGAAACCTGTCCCAGCATGATCCATATTTAGGGAAATGGCTAGGTTATTGCATTCCATATTAAAGCTGTTTGTAAGGGAGAAGATGTGTTTAAATATTTATTAATATAATGGAATAGAAACTATATTGTAGAGGTAGATTATATTAATTTTTTTGCACAATTGCAAAATGTTTTATGCTTTAGTACAAGTGATTTAATTTAAGTAACTTACCGCTGATCCTGGTTCTCCAATTCCTGGTGGTCCACTTGGTCCTGGTCTTCCTTGTATACCCATGTCTCCCTAAAAGGATTCATTTACATTAGTTGACAGCCTTTATTCCTAAGGCAGCTCCACTGACATTGACCTGATTACAGGTTTTGGCCTGGGGTATGTTCTTTTACAAGACAGGACCTGTTATAAAATATTGAAAAAAGACCCCATACCATCTTTCCGACTGGAACTAAAAGGGCTACTGGATGAAGCTCTATCCAATAGAGTTATTAATAAATCTGAGTATGACTTACTGTTGCCGGAATTTCCAAGAGTGGCGACATTTTATGGACTGCCAAAAGTGCATAAGGGAACCACCCCCCTAAAAGGCAGACCTATTGTTTCCGGAATAGGGAGTCTTACTCAGAATTTGGGGATCTACCTTGCCTTCATATATAAGAGATACTGCAGATCTACTTCTCAAGCTAGAAGGCATAATAGTGGATCATGACACATTACTCTGCAGTATCGATGTGGAGGCACTTTATTCCTCGATACCACATGAGGAGGGCATTAAAGCTGTCAACTACTTTCTTGAGTCTAGAGGTATCCAATTCAGATGCCATAGTGAATTCATCTTGGCACTGTTAGTTTTCATTGGAGAGAAATACGTTTGTATTCGACCGTAAGATCTACCACCAGCTCAGGGGCACGGCGATGGGGAGCCCTAGTGCTCCCACATACGCCAATCTGTTCCTGGGCTGGTGGGAGAGTACAACTATCTTTGGTGAGATAGGAGATAGATGGTCTGATAACATTCTTCTATGGACCCGTTTCATTGATGACATCTTCATCCTATGGAAGGGGAATGGATCCTCTTTTGAAGAATTTGCAGACTCTCTCAACCACAACAACATTGGTTTGAGATTCACCTATGTGTGGAATGAGTTTACACTTCCATTCCTGGATGTGAACATCTCAAAAAATCCGGACTTCTCATTAAACACCAAAGTATACAGAAAAACCACATCCACTAATAGTCTCCTCAGATGGGAGAGCTGCCATCCGAGACCCCTGGTGAGAGGAATTCCGCGGGGGCAGTACCTCCGTCTGAGGAGAAATTGCTCTGACACACCCACATTTAAACAACAAGCAAGGGATCTAAAAGATAGATTCCGTAATAGGGGTTATCCGGAAGGGCCCTTAAAAGAAGCTTTTCAAAAAGCTCTGAAAGAGGATAGGGTTAATCTTCTGGTTCCCAAAAGTAAGAATGAATCCCTTAGTACTGAAAGGAACGATTTACGTATTATTGGGGAATTCAGCTCTAATGCCCATCAGATCAGGGACATTATAACCAGATATTGGAATGTCCTTTTACAAGATGAAGATCTAAGAGCTATTTTACCAGCTTCCCCTAACATCACTTATAAAAAAGGACGTAGTATCGGGGATCGTTTGGTGAAGAGCCACTTTTGTGCACCCCCTCAAAGAGAAACTTGGCTCAGCAGACAGCCTAACGGCTGTTTTAAATGTGGGAAATGCAAATTCTGCTCTTTTGTTGTAAACTGCAAACAATTCACAAGTGGTAAGGATGACCGGATCTATAACATCATGGGATTTATAAACTGTGTCTCTGTCGGGGTCATCTACCTGGCGACATGCCCCTGTGGTTTAAATTATGTGGGCAAGACTAAACGAGAATTCAGACGCAGGATAGGTGAGCATGTAGGTGATGTTAAAAGACAGATGGACACACCAATTGCGAGACACATCTGGGACAAGCATGGAGGGAAAGTGGAGTGTGTAAAGTTTAAAGGAATTGATATTGTCAAACCTCCTGTCAGGGGAGGAGACTGGGATAGACTGATTCTCCAAAGAGAGACCCAATGGATCTACAGACTGGATTGTGTATATTCGTGTGGGCTTAACGAATCACTCTCGTTTGCATGTTTCATCTAGCGATATACGTGGAAACCACAGTCTGTAGATTAATGGCCTTCTGTTTCCAAGTCTGGATTTTCTTTTTATGGTAACTATACTTTTCTGTCTATAAACATATATAAACGTCTCCCTTGGTATTTACCGTGTATGCCATTACTCTTACTAAATATATTATTTACATTCCCTGTCCTTTGAAAATTTATGGTCCTTGCTGACTATTTGGATTCTTTCTTGTATTTAAGTCAATATGCTTATACACATATGTGTGGACCCGCGTTTTGATACACACACTGTTTATATTTGCCCCTCCACTCCACATAAGGGAGGGGGTTTGTTGGCATTTAACACTAATATGGATGGGTCCCTGCGCTTAGTAATAAAATTAGCCGGGACTGAGGGCTATTGAGCTATGCTATGTGGGACTGACCGCGTAGGCGCGGACACATTTGCCGTCCATGTTTGCCTGATGTTAACTTTGGCGCCTGTGTTATGTCTTGAGCGGCTCCTGGCGCCGTATCTAGGAGTCCGCGCATGCGCAGATGTGTCCGTCGATATTGGCGACTAGTTTTTAATACCTGCGCGTGCGCCCTAGACTCGCGGTCACTACCGGTTTGATTGTGATCGTCTGTGCCTGCGCTTTGTGTCGAGCGGCTCTTGGCGCCATCTTTAGGTGTCCGCGCATGCGCGGATGTATCCGTCGAGATCGGCGGCCATTTTTGAACATCCGCGCATGCGCAGGAGATTTTTGTGGACGCCGCGCACTATGCGGTGTGCTTTTGAATAGAATGGCGGTCTGTTTGAATCCGAAATCAGTATGGACCATATAGGTCAGTGGAATAATGTTAGTGGGCGATATTCTAGCCCTTATTGGAAATGTCCCACTGTATAAATAGGTGGGGAGCGCTTGAGGTTTTTGTGGGACAGTGAATACCTTACACCAAAGGAGTACCCACCGGGGAGCATACTAGCTTTCATACGTTGATCAGGTACGTTGCTTTGCACCGAGTTTATCTTGTAACTATTTTTTAGTATGCTCTTTTTGGAAGAATTTGGGTTGCTCTGAATATACCAATCTTCCTGTTGTCCTTCTATTTCAGGCATACCAGCCTACTATGAGGAATCTGATTCGTTTGTCAGGTATTATGTATCCAGTTTAGTCCATGCTTGGCACTTAGAGCATGGTATTTAGTGGTTTGGCACCTTCTTGCTTCTTTAACCCCATTGATAAGCCCCTGAGATTGGGACGAAACCCTGCGTCTGGGGATTTATTTGTTGTGCCATGGGGATTATTGTGCTTATATAGATGCTATAGTACATGTATCCCTTATTGTGTGGCTTTTATAGGCTTTCAACCATTCTAACGTTGTGTAAACATATCTGTGATACTATTCAAAGGCTGTGTAATTTTTCTACCTGCTTGCATACCTATTTTCTTCCTTTTGTATCCTATCTACGGTGGAGATATTGCTATTAATCTTCCACTTTGTGAGAGATTTAGGGTATTTGATAGGGACTATTAGAGCCCATTATTACAGGGTCGCCCTTATCGGGGCGGGTTCTCTGTATTAGGCAGTTTATAGGTATGATGATATGGACTTGATAGGTTCATACTCCTTTCATTGCCAATTTGGCTAGCTGTCCCATAGCACTGTTCTTACCCTTCGGGGTGTTTTTCACTTTGGATTATGATAAGGTTTTTTTACATATAAATATTGATTAAAAGTTATATTTTAAAGGCATTGTTCTATTTTGATTAGTAGTTTTGATTATATTCCTTCTTTTTGATCAAGTGGGAGGTTCTTGGATTTATTTTCTGGGGTATGTTCACATGAATGATTTTTTGAACAGAAAAGTCCAATGTAAAGTGCAGCAAATATATATCCAATACACGTTTTTTCTCATATGCATTTAATTTTTGCTTAATGTCCTGGTTCCCAACACATTTTCCATGCTTTTGGGAAAAAGTAATATTATATGACATCTATTAAAGTCAATTGTTGACCATGTAATACATGATCATAACAAGTCCTCCAGAATAGTGGTGAGGTTTTGTGTGAGAGAACATCCACTATGAAAGTCTTATGTCCCAATAAGGTCCATGGGTGGGTTATTCTAATTGTAAAACGCTTTTACTGTGTTAAAGGTAAAAGTTTTTTAAGAACTGATGAATTGCTATATGTTCTCAGTGTTGACCTTTGGATAGATCAGAAGCTGTTTTTTAAGAGCTGATCTATATCTATATGGTCTCAGTGTTGTCCTTCGGACAGATCAGAAGAAGTTTTGTAGGAACTAATCTATGTCTATATGGTCTCAGTGTTGTCCTTTAGACAGATCAGGATATGTTTTGTAAGAACTGATCTATGTCTACATGTTCTCAGTGTTGTCCTTTGGACAGATCAGGAGAAGTTTTGTAAGAACTGATCTATGTCTATATGGTCTCAATGTTGTCCTTTGGACTGATCAGGAGATGTTTTGTAAGAGCTGATCTATATCTATATGGTTTCAGTATTGTCCTTTGGACAGATCAGGATATGTTTTGTAAGAACTAATCTATGTCTATATGTTCTCAGTGTTGCCCTTTGGACAGATCAGGATATGTTTTGTAGGAACTGATCTATGTCTACATGTTCTCAGTGTTGTCCTTTAGACAGATCAGGATAAGTTTTGTAAGAACTGATCTATGTCTATATGGTCTCAGTGTTGTTCTTTCGGACAGATCAGGATAAGTTTTGTAAGAGCTGATCTATATCTATATGGTCTCAGTGTTGTTCTTTCGGACAGATCAGGATAAGTTTTGTAAGAGCTGATCTATATCTATATGGTCTCAGTGTTGTCCTTTGGACGGATCAAGAGATGTTTTGTAGGAACTGATCTATGTCTATATGTTCTCAGTGTTGTCCTTTGGACAGATCAGGAGATGTTTTGTAAGAACTGATCTATGTCTATATGTTCTCAGTGTTGTCCTTAGGACAGATCAGGAGATGGTTTGTAAGAACTGATCTCTGTCTATATGTTCTCAGTGTTGTCCTTAGGACAGATCAGGAGATGGTTTGATATTTTGTAAGAACTTATTTAGGTCTATATGTTCTTACTCATGTCCTCTGGACAGAGCATATTAATCTGAATCATATTCACATTGAAGTTGTGATAGTGTTGACATTTTTATTTATTCTTAAATCTCTGTCATACGTGACGTCTTATTTCTCTTACCTTGGGTCCAGGTAGTCCTATTCCTGTTTCTCCTTGCACTCCAGGTGGGCCAGCAACACCTCTATCACCCTGTGGCATTCAAGATGGTATGAATATATTGGTAATTTTTTTCTGAAAGTTTAACATAACTAAAATGTTGCTAAACATTGCTGCATTTAATGAGTTCTGCTTCAAGGTATATTTGGTGTATTCTGTGTTGGGAATGATTACTCCTTGAATAATGCAGCTAATGAAAGGGAATAAGGGAATTGAAGGTTACATACTTTGAAAGGCTGATAAAGACATCCAACCAGTTCAGCCTGTTATCCTATAGTGTTGCTCAAAAACCCCATGAAGGAAAGGCCAATTGTCCACATTTTAGAGAAATATCCCTTCCTGACTCCATTTTGCCAATTGGAATAAATACAGTGTTTTACCCTATGTAACATCAGGTTGACTGTATTTTATACTTGTTTTTTTCAAAAATCAGGATTTGTAACCTTTCTCCAGTAGTGAAGTGTGTTCTTTATGTTTTTATTTATGTGTTTAATGCTTCACCTTTGATCCTTGAGATCCTTCGGGTCCTTGATCTCCTGGTGGTCCTTGGATGCCCTACATAAAAATAATAAAATGTAATTTTTTGTGTACTGTGGAACAAAACATTTCATATGCTTCATTTCTCTAAAAGCATTTGGCCATATGTGATGCAAAGAAATTATGTAAAGTTTGGTTAGCACAAATTAATTATTCCTTCTCTAATAAAACGTAATACAATTTTCCATATCAATTTGTTTTCATTACAATATCTTTTGTATCTCAATAGGATCCTTCATTGTTTGAGTCCACTGGATAATACTTTGTCCAGGTCATGACTTCATAAATTTTGGCTTCAAATGTGCAATATTTAGGTTTCAATTCTGTTTCCTTACCTGCATTCCTCTCAGTCCTCTTGGACCAGTTGGACCTTCAGGACCCTAAATGATCAAAATAGAAATGTTAGCCTCTATCCTTATTATGGTTGTGAAATGAATTAGCTATTGTGTGAACAGATATATAAGTGCATATACAGCATGGGGCTCAGTTATTAGCAGTGTTGCCTTGCAGCACCAGATCCTGGGTTCACATCCCTCCAAAAACAAAATCTGCAAGGAATTTGTATGTTGTTCTCCTTGTATTTGGTGGGTTTCCCCCACACTCCAAAAAAACATACAAATATGATAATCTGGAATGTAGACTGTGAAACCCACTAGGACCAATGTGAATAGGGACAATCTCTATAACGCTTAATAAAAGAAATAAATACTGTATAACGCATTACTGCAGTAATGCTAACATTAAATTGTTAGGCCACGTACATGCATGGAAGTAACACATCTGCACAAAAATTTGTATGTGCTATACTGCAAAGGGTGAACTCTGCTGAATAATCCACAGCATAATAAGTAAACTACAGACCTGAAAGTATGAATCATGTTCTTAAAGAGTACCTATCACCTCCAGGGAAACCTCATGAAGAAACAGGAGACTAAAATACAAACACTTCCTTAAATATGCTTCATTAGGGAAATGAAAGCATTTCACCTGTAATTCTGTTTTAAAAAAGCGCTGGCCCTTTAAGACAGCTCTGAAGTCGGCCTAAGTCGGCACCTGACAGTTGTATCAAATCTCTTGCCTCTGAGCTGGGACAGTCCACTATGCAGGGGGGAGCCTGTAAGTCTACATCATGTGCACACTGATGTGCACATGTCTGTGATGGATATAACACTAGCAGGAGTGTAATTTAGATGCCTAAAATCATTGTCACACTATGTCCTCAGTGTGCTGTGCTTGCTGCAGTGTATGTAGTGAGAGACTCAGATCACCCTGTACAAGCAGCTATGACCTCAGCTCCCCCTGCACAGTTGGTATATCTCAACAGAAAGAATCCCTGCTACATACAGAGCTCTACTAAGAAAGTGAAAGTAAAATCTGTCCCCTGTAATACTGATGGGAGCCCTCTGCATTGCTAATGACATGTATTGGAAAAAAGTCTTATAATTTCATCTATTACTATATTTTGTGTGTTCGTGTAGAGGTGATAGATGCTCTTTAAGTCTGCAGCATAATTCTGAGGCCTGCACTCAAAACTGCAAAAATGTACTAGCATCGTAAATGTCTGAACGTGGCTTCAGTAAAAATAGAAAAAAAGAAGTGAAAAACAACATAATATGAAATATATAATTTAAAATATTTATGTTCCTCTTAATATTTTATTGTACAGTCTTGTTTTGTAGCATACCCGATCTCCCTTGACGCCAGGAATACCACATTCTCCTCTCTCTCCCTAAAATAAGAAAACACATACACTTTAGCCAACAATAAACATCTTTTCATTAATTAGTTTTCATGAATTTAATTTTTTTTTTACTGTACCTTGAGTTAAAGGTATAATAAAACAATTAAAGAGAAGACAGTGGCAAAAAAAACCCCAAAACAAAACATGCAAGGGTTGGATAAATATAGAGGCCTTCTATAAGACATCCCTTGTCCATGGGCTGTGTCTGGACCATGCTTGCCAACCTTTCTGAAACTTTGGCTCAAAGGAGTAGGACTTATGCAAACTCTGAATCAGTGTTATTGATAACGTAATTCATTGCAGTATTTCTTGCACAATTTTACCAAGGCCATAGTTGAATGGTAAAACAGACAGGTCACTGTATAAAAACACTCAGGGCAACATGTATGACCCTGGCGCTGACTTGCCAGTTCTACCTCTGTTTTTAATAGTGTAGGATCTGAGAGTCTGTATGAAAGCGTCTCCCAGCACTTTATAAATGTGTCTCGTTCTATGCCAAAAGTAGTCTCAGCCACTTTGAAGCTTGTATAGATTTGTACGACAGTTTCGCACCAAACTCTGGCAAATTTTTGGTGCATTGTAAGACTCTGATGCAACACGCCCCCGCATCTTTGGCACATTCAAAAGTGTCGTGTCTGGCACAGATTGCACTAAGTTTTGTCGTACAATGATTCATATATCTATAGAACAGGGTTACGACAGTTTGTTTGGCCCCAAGCACGACAAAAAATTGCGTAGTCCCGTTCATACATGTTGCCTCTAGTGCTCTTATGTCACCATAAAAGTAAATTGAAGTTTGGAAATCAAATACATTACCTGCTCTCCTTTGTATCCAGGTTTTCCCTATGGAAAATGAACAAAATGTAATTAAAGGACATTCATTATTTGCAACAAATAGGAAATATATCCTTAGTAACTTTAATAGAATTGATTACATGCAACTGATCCAATAATGTGTTAAAATAGTAAATATTCATTAGGTATTGAACATTTTTATGCAGATTCAGATTTTTAAAGGGGTAATCCAGTATATAAAAAACATAACTAATGAAGGTACTGCTGCGGTGATGCCCTGTTCGGTCAGAGCCAGGAAGTAAACAGAAGACTGGGATGAGACACCACCGATCCTGCGCTGAAAGGGAGGTGAGGAGGAAGGTGCGTATGTGGTTTTTTGGCAGCTCTACCTTAATTATTTATGTTTTTTACATACTGGACAACCCCTTTAAGCTCTGCCCTAGAATAGTCCAAATTGCATGGACACCGCTTCTTTATGTAAATTTAAATAAGCCTAATCATTTTGTTGCCTGGTTTGTGGGACAGTTTCATGGAAAGTAAGATGTTGCATTACAGTGCATTTTTTCATAGAATTCTTTCACTGTAAAAAGAAATTTAAGTATCGAGAGTTTAGGCCCCGTTCACCTAGTGTTTTGGCATCACATTCCTGGTATCTATTGGAAAATCGTAAACATTCATCATGAGGGAGGCAGCTACAGGGCCATAGAATTTTATAGGGCAAATGTGTTTTCTGGCCGATGTAGAAACCGTATACATTCACTAAATAGGGCAAACATGGTCCAATTATCACTATGTTTTCCCTGTGGAAGTCTGTTGCCCTGTTGTGTTATCCATTGGGATACATTTTTGCGGTATCAAATGGATACCACAAATGGGGCCTTACATGTAAATGAATGGTATAATAGATAGCTGACCAGGTTATACTTTGTATACTTCCTAGGCATTTATAATTTGCAATTATAACAAGCAGTTGATTGCAGATATACACCTGTGCCGCTACAAAGACAAACTAGAGGCGGCACCAAAAGCTAGTTTTTTAAGCCCATCCCCCAACAATTATATTATTGCAAGCATCAACTGTCATTTGGGTTGGCGGAAGGGGCATGACTTTGGAGTTGCACCACATATTCAGAACAATTGTAGTGAACAGTCCAAGGAATACTTTGTTCTGGTTAGTAGCACATGCTATATTCTCTGTCATATGTAGGCTGTGTACAGCTCACATTACACTAGTATGTAAGTGCCTCTTTGACAGCCTGTAAAAAAAAATGCTACCCCTTATACCCAATTCTGTTTTCTATTGTAAAAATATTTTCTTTACAATTTTACCTCTAAACCATCTCTTCCAGGAATACCATTAAGGCCGGATTCACCCTGCAAAAAAGAAGAAAATACATGACTGTTGGATATGGGATGGACCGCCACTCACTAGCAAATGACCCAAACTACCGTATGTATGCTTCTGAAAAAATTTACAACACATCATTTTGCTATTAATTGGCCACAGTTTTATTTAAAACCACATGATTACCACAATCAGGTTAGGTGTCAGGTGCAAGTATGTATTTGGATACTGTGAGAGCCCCCGATTGTCTGCCATACAGCAATAGGTGAAACAGCAAGTGGTTGTTCTGGCCTGACATTCAAGCAAAGTCAAAATTAAAACACTTAGAGCAGCACCGACCATCCAATCGATCCTGGATCACTCACCATGCAATAGATCGCCAAGAGAAAGGTAGCCAATCTTTTCTTCAAAATTCCCAAAGCAAATGATACAAAGGCAGCTGTCAGCAAAGGTGTCCTTTATTAGAATTGAATCCCAGTACAAAACACTGCAACATTTCGACCCTTCTCAAATGCTTGACAAAGACCCATTTGAGAAGGGTCGAAACGTTGCAGTGTTTTGTACTGGGATCAATTCTAATAAAGGACACCATTGGTGACAGCTGCCTTTGGATCCTTTGCTTTGGGATTCAAGCAAAGTCAGTCCAATTCCAAGGTACCAATGGCCCTACCAAAGATCCTTACTCCACAGCTAAGCTGCCCCTGGAAGACATTACCATTACCACATCTGGCCTGCAAAGCTCAGCATGTTCACCACCATTAAGTTTAACAGCTTCTATTAGTTAAAATTGTTCATTAGTTAATTCTTGTCAAGGCCTCTAAAATAAAATGTCAAAAAGTAAAATCAGGCCAAACTCCAAAAACGGCACTAAACCTCCAACTCACAAAGCGTCATCCTCCAGCACTCAGGAGAGGAAAACCCCCTGTGGAGGAAACCTCTAGGGAAGCATGGTTGAAGGATTGCCTTTCTCCTGGCCTTAAAGGGGTTGTCTCGCTACAAAGATCAGCTTTCAACATGTTGGGATCACTGAATAAAGATGTTTTCCAAATATATATTGCGTTGTTCATTTTTTTTGTTAAGGAGCTACAAATTATTTTATCACCTTCTGTGCTCTCTCTGGTTTCCCAAGTGACCGACCTGTGTACTTCTCCCCGCCTGCTGTTTGTTCTATCTGATAGCAGGGAGTGATGTCATCACACAGGTCTTGGCAGCTCACAACTTCTGACAGTGAGAGCTTGTTTTTTATCTGATTTTTCAGACAAAAGCCAGTAATTACTGCTGTTTACATAAACTCAGAAGCTTTTCTGGTCCTGACAGCATGAGATTTATCTAATTAGCAGAGGTCTGAATACACAGAGCTCATATGCTAATTACAGACAGCTTGACCAGGAAGTGACAGAGCAAAGCAGCATTATTTCATTCATGCATCCTATGAAACTATGAGATGAGACAACCCCTTTAAAAGGTAACACCAAAAACTTAATATGAAATTTCCAAGATTTTACAAGGTAACAAATTATTAAGACATTTTACAGACCGGTTAAAAAAGTTAAATAATTCATAAATTGAAATCGAACAACGTGAGCAGATAAAAAACAACAAATAAACAATTATAATAAAAACAAGATCAAGGCGGGAGGGAAGTTTCTTTCATTTCTTCTTGTGAGAGAGAGAGGATGAGACAGTGAAACAAGAAATTACATATTTTCAAAAACCCCCATCTCCTAATTGTAAGACACCTCTCACTTAGACACTCCTCAACCTCTAAAAGGGGCATCACTCAACCTACAACCCCCCAATTACATATATACAATAATTGCTAAAAGCGTTCAGGGTCCCTTCCCACAGTCATATACCCCTTTATCTAGTTCTTTGGGGGTTTCACATCATTTACTTCTTGTTAAGAAATGTAACAGATACAAGGACAAGTTACAGCATCTGTAATACAGGGGATTATTACTTGCAAATGTTTATGACTATTTTCAAAAGATGTCCAGGTAGTATACAGAGCGTCTGTATCACTGCACTGTCTCCCCAACATCTCCTCTTTGGGGACTGCTTTAAGTATGTATTTACATGCTGGATTAATGCAGGTGTGTTTGTTGTGTTCCTCAACGGAATAAAAAATATATGCATTAAAAAACCTCATCAAAAATGCATGCAGGTTTTTTCTATGCAGGTAGTTTTGTCATTAATGCTCACAGCAAACAATAGATCTGTAACCAGGACAATTTTAAGCAGCTCACAGAATAAATAAATATCACAGTTAAAAAACTTGGTTTTTTTAAGGTGGTTTAGGTATAAATTTTTGACATATGCCTTATAGTTACACTATATACGTGAAAGTTTTTTAATGCACATCAATAAAGATGAGCTCATTTTACTGGGATATGTAGTTTTGTCATTAACTCTAATTTAGAAGATAGATGAAATCTAAATTAATATGAAATATAATAATATTGAAAACCACAACAAAAATGCAACCAGTGATCTCAGCCTGAAAGGTACAATAAATGCTCCAGTTGTTAATCTATTTCCTCTCAAAATATTTGATGTTTTATATAGAGGACACTTAATAAAACAGGTAAATGCAAAAAATAGTATGTGCTACTTAAACAGCTCACATAAACAAACCACCGGGGTTTGGCTCCTCTCCATACGTGGGTGGCTGGTATGTTTTACATTGCATTAGCATTTATAATATGTTTGTACTTCTTAGCCTAGATGTATTTCTTCAGTCTATGTACTCATAGGTGTTGGAGAGTGGTAGCCTTTTTTTCTGCTGGGTGGTTTTGTATATTTTTTAGTTATTTTTTGTTTGTTTTTCATTATTTTATTGTTTTTTACTGTTTGGTGCAATCAAGATTTATTCTAATTTTCCATAAGGTTGTTGTTGGTGGTTTGTTTGTAATTTACCTCATGGTTTCAATATTGGTTGCCCGATTCTTTGTAGGCTTCTTAAACAGCTCACATGACAACTTGGAACAACCCATAGGACGGCATGTATGAAATTTGGCGTTTAAACGCCAAATTTCATGCGCATATTAATAGCCTAGAATGCGCCTGATTTATGAACCTGCTCTACTGCAGGTCATAAGTCAGGCGCATTCTAGCGCTAACACGCCATTTCTGGCTCAGGCAAACTACTTTGAAAGTGGTATACATTGTAACGGCTGAGTAGTGGATCCACTGGACCACCGCAAGCGATGATAGCTAAGCCACGCCAGGGAACGGAATCTAAGTAGCCCCCGGTTTTCACCAGAGCCCGCCGCAAAGCGGGATGGACTTGCTGCGGCGTGAGGCTACCAGGTCGTCCCCCCTGACGTGACTTGCTTGCGGTGGCGGCCGAGGTGCAGCGAGGTACAGAATCGTAGTCCGAGAAACGTAGTCGTGGGCAGGCAGAATGTCAGGGCAGGCGGCAATGGTTCGTGGTCGAGAACAGGCAGGAAGGTCAGGGCAGGCGGCAGAGGTTCGGAGTCAGGAAACGTAGCAAAGGGTCTGGTACACGGTAGGGCGACAATATGATTCAGGAACGCTTTTCCTATGGCTCGGGGCAACATAGATCCAGCGAGGAATGACTGCAGAGCGGACCCTTAAATAGGGGAGGCGTCAGGCAGACAACCAATTATTGGGACACTGTCCCTTTAAATTTACGAGAACGCGCGCGCGCGCGCGCTAGGGAACGGGCACCCGCAGCCTGGCCGGCAGGAGACGCGGGCGGGACAGGAACGCGGCCGGGTAAGTTACCAGCAGGGGCGGACCCCCGGCTCGTCCCGCGGCCAGCGGCAGCACCCGACCCCGGCAGGCGCCCGGGAGGGGGACCACGGGTGCGCCCGCGGCCCGCGGGCCGAGAAGCGGGGGTCGCCGCTACAGTACCCCCCCCCCCTTAGGTCTCCCCCTCTTCTTAGGCTGAAGGAACTTACGGAGCAGGTCTTGATTCAGGATGTTAGACTCTGGTTCCCAGGACCTCTCTTCGGGGCCGAAGCCTTTCCAATCTACCAGAAAGAAACGCTTACCCCTGATGGTTTTCATGTCCAAGATGTCCTTTACCTCAAAAAACATCAGGGGACTCTAGGACCGGAGACGGGGCAGCGCCCCTCTGGGAGAATCGGTTCAAGACCAGAGGCTTAAGGAGGGAGACGTGAAAGGCATTAGGGATCCGGAGGGATGGAGGAAGGCAGAGCTTATAGGATACCGGATTCAACTGTCGAAGCACTCTGAACGGACCCAGGAACCGCGGACCCAATTTATAACTGGGGACCTTGAGGCGTATGTGTTTGGCCGAAAGCCACACTTTATCTCCAGGGCGGAATGTGGGGGAGGGTCTTCTACTCTTGTCAGCTTGGGACTTCATGCGGGCGGATGCCTTGAGTAACGCTTGTCGGGTCTCACGCCAAATGACCCCGATATCCTGAACCTGGTTGTCCACGGCAGGAACCTCGGAGGCTGAGGCCAAGGGGAGGGGAGGGCGTGGGTGACGTCCAAAGACCACAAGGAATGGGGAACGGCCAGTAGAGTCGGAGTCCCGATGGTTATAGGAGAATTCGGCCCAAGGAAGCAGTTCGGACCAGTCGTCCTGGCGTCCGGACACAAAGTGCCGTAGATACTCCCCTAAGATCTGGTTTACTCTCTCCACCTGCCCATTGGTTTGGGGATGGTACGCTGATGAGAAGTCCAGTTTAATTTGCAAGCGGGAACACAAGGCACGCCAAAATTTAGAGACAAATTGGACGCCTCGATCGGAGACAATGTGAGATGGTAAGCCATGCAGGCGAAAGATGTGCAGAAAAAAATGACCCGCCAACTGGGGAGCAGAAGGGAGACCAGGCAGCGGCACAAAGTGGGACATCTTCGAAAAACGGTCAGTGACCACCCAGATGACCGAGTTCCCCGAGGAGGGAGGAAGGTCCGTGATGAAGTCCATGCCTATGTGTGTCCATGGAACCTCCGGAACAGGCAGAGGGACTAGGAGGCCAGTGGGCCTATGGCGTGGAACCTTGTTTCGAGCACAAGTGGTACAGGAGAGAACAAAGTCCTTGACATCTTGGGACAGAGTCGGCCACCAATAATGTCGGGAGATGAGGGCAAAGGATTTTCGTATTCCGGGGTGGCCGGCCAGAAGAGAACTATGCCCCCAACCCAGAATTCTCCTCCTGAGTGCGGGACGCACATAAGTTCTGCCCGGAGGGACACTACGGAGATCCACAGGAGCCACATGGACCAGTCGTTCAGGTGCTATGATATGCTGGGACACCGGTTCCTCCCCGGTAACGTCAGAAGCACGGGAGAGGGCGTCCGCCTTGACATTTTTCTCGGCCGGTCGGAAATGGATCTTAAAATCAAAACGAGAGAAAAAAAGAGACCACCGGGCCTGGCGAGGATTTAAGCGCTGAGCCGTCTGCAGGTACTGGAGATTTTTATGATCTGTGAAGACGTCAAACGGATGTCGGGCTCCCTCCAACAGATGTCGCCACTCCTCCAAGGCCAATTTTATGGCCAACAGTTCCCGATCTCCAATGGCATAATTTCGTTCTGCCGAAGAGAAGGTTTTAGAAAAAAACCCGCATGTGACGGTCTTGCCTTTGGGGCCCTTCTGGGTCAGGACAGCCCCTGCTCCCACGGAAGAGGCATCAACCTCAAGGCTGAAGGGTCTCTCTGGATCCGGGCGGACCAAGATAGGTGCAGAGGAGAACGCAGCCTTCAGACGGGAGAACGCCTCTTCGGCAGACGGAGACCAACATTTAGGGTTGGCGTTCTTCCTGGTGAGAGCCACGATGGGAGCCACCAACGTAGAAAAGTGGGGGATGAATTGCCGGTAGTAATTGGCGAATCCTAGGAACCGTTGAATCGCCCGGAGACCGGCAGGTCGCGGCCACTGCTGGATAGCAGAGAGTTTCGCTGGGTCCATCAGAAGGCCTTGATCGGAGACTATGTAACCCAGGAAGGGAAGGCTGGCCTGGTGGAAGCGGCACTTCTCCAGCTTAGCGTACAGTTGGTTGTCCCGCAAACGACGCAGAACCTGGCGTACTTGTCTCCGATGGGTCTGTATGTCGGGCGAAAAAATCAAAATGTCATCCAGGTACACAATGACGCTGGTGTACAGCAAGTCCCGAAATACGTCATTGACGAACTCCTGGAATACAGCTGGGGCATTGCAAAGCCCGAAGGGCATCACGCGATATTCAAAATGCCCGTCCCGTGTGTTGAATGCCGTCTTCCATTCATCACCCTCTCGAATCCTGATGAGGTTATAGGCTCCTCGCAGATCTAATTTGGTGAAGATCTTGGCTCCACGGAGGCGGTCGAAGAGCTCGGAAATCAGGGGTAGAGGGTAGCGATTCTTCACCGTGATCTTGTTTAGTCCTCTATAATCGATGCACGGACGAAGAGAACCGTCTTTTACTCTGCTCGAGAGACCCTTCTTAAATGTGGCACAGAGAGCAGCGTCATTCCAAGAGAGCTCGGAGGCTAGGGTGCGGAACTGAACCGCATATTCCCCTACGGAGGAGTCCCCTTGGCGTAGATTGAGTAGCGCCGTCTCCGCGGAAGATGCTCGTGCAGGCTCCTCAAAAACGCTGCGGAATTCAGGGAGGAAGGCCTGTAAGTCTGCGGTCACAGGATCACTCCGGTCCCAAAGAGGTGTCGCCCAGGCCAGGGCCTTCCCGGACAGCAGGCTCACCACGAACGCCACCTTTGACCTCTCAGAGGGAAACTGGCCGGCCATCAGCTCCACGTGCATGGAGCACTGCGTGATGAACCCTCTACAGAGCTTCGAGTCTCCGTCAAACTTGGACGGTAGAGGGAGGCGGAGCTTCGGGCCCACGGCTGCCAGCGGGATGGCCGGGGTAGAAGGAGCCACCGGCGAAGAGGCAGGTTGCTGCGGTTGCTGGGACGCCAGGAGTTGGCGCATCAAGGCGGACAGCTGTCCCAGTTGCTGAGCTTGCTGCGCGATCTGCTGCGACTGTCGGGCGACAATGGTCGCGTGATCCACGAGGCTTGGCAGAGGCACCTTGGCGGGATCCATGGCTGGATCTAACTGTAACGGCTGAGTAGTGGATCCACTGGACCACCGCAAGCGATGATAGCTAAGCCACGCCAGGGAACGGAATCTAAGTAGCCCCCGGTTTTCACCAGAGCCCGCCGCAAAGCGGGATGGACTTGCTGCGGCGTGAGGCTACCAGGTCGTCCCCCCTGACGTGACTTGCTTGCGGTGGCGGCCGAGGTGCAGCGAGGTACAGAATCGTAGTCCGAGAAACGTAGTCGTCGGGCAGGGGAAGTCGTGGTCAGGGCAGGCGGCAATGGTTCGTGGTCGAGAACAGGCAGGAAGGTCAGGGCAGACAACCAATTATTGGGACACTGTCCCTTTAAATTTACGAGAATGCGCGTGCGCGCGCGCTAGGGAACGGGCACCCGCAGCCTGGCCGGCAGGAGACCGGGCGGACAGGAACGCGGCCGGGTAAGTTACCAGCAGGGGCGGACCCCCGGCTCGTCCCGCGGCCAGCGGCAGCACCCGACCCCGGCAGGCGCCCGGGAGGGGGACCACGGGTGCGCCCGCGGCCCGCGGGCCGAGAAGCGGGGGTCGCCGCTACACTGGTGTCCCTGTTCCAGCAGTAATGCGCCTAGAAATGCCATAGCGAAGCTACACTATAAATCTATAGCTTCATACGGTTTTAGTGTGCCCCGCCTCCCGCCCGCCCCCCGAAATCAGGTGCATTCCAAAGTGTCGCTTGCTCTGTAATGCGCCTGATATTGGCCTATGGGCCATTTAAAAATGTAGCAAACGGGGCTGCGCTGGATATGGGGCTGAAAAGACGCCAGATATCTGGCGCAGCCCCGTTCATACATGTCGCTCTGGATGCTCTAAATAGACATAGAAGCGGTAGACAAGATCTAGGTGTAGGGTTCATGGAAAAGAGGTCTCTAAGGCTCCGGTAACACAATGGATTTTAATGAGGATTTCAACACGGATTCTGCATTGATTTCCAAGTCAAAAAACTTGTGCAAACCAACAGCACTTCATTTGAATGGGTCGTCCGCATTGTACCTCATACAGTGAACTACAGCGCAGATTTTCCACACCTCAGATTTCAAATCCGTGGTTCAGAAAAAAAAGAATGGACATGTTAACTCTTTTGAGCGGATCCTCACCAGATCACTCTCACAGAGATGGACCTGGGGTAGCCCTGTTGTAATGGAGCCAACTGGCATCAGAATCAGAGGCGAAAAACACCTCCGTAAGTGAAAATCTTAGCAGCAATCTGAGCGGTTGTCTTGGATTTCTGCCAGGGAAACTATGTCAGAATTTTCAGTCCAATATGTACAGTAATCATGCCCTAAGGGTATATACTCATGTTGTGTGCATACTGAGTGCAGGATCTATTTGGAATCTACACCTAAAATCTGTGATTTTTCACAAGATTTTCATGTGCAGATTTTAAAATGTAGACATGGATCTGACGCTGATTTTCAAGGGGGTTTTCATTGTGAATTTAGTTGTGCATATGCTTGCACACCAAATCAGCATCCAATTTATGTCCAGCCAGCATCAAGCATCAAGTAGTTTGACAGGAAGGCTTCCCATTGATTTCAGTGGAAGGGTTGGGTGCTGATTTCATGCAGAACATACAAGTGACATGGTAATTCTTTTTTGCACAATGCGAATTTCAAATTCATGTCAGGAAATTCTGCATTGTCTGCACTGATATGCGGATTTTCCATTGTAATCCAAATGGGATGCGGACTGCAATTAGATTTTGACAGAATCCGACATGGATTTAGTGCTGAATCCGCAATAAATTCTGCATCCAAATCTGTTGTGTGATCATACCCAAAATTTGTCACCATACAATCAGAGCCATCTTAAAGGGGTTTTGCCACGATCTCATTTCATACCTCCTGCATCCAGCTCTTCAGCTCTGTGTGCTCAGAAGAGGGCGTGTGTGATTTATTTGAATTGCATATCACCAGGCCTTTCCTCTCTAGTCACAGAAAGGTCTGTTTATGTATAGAGTTGTGATTAGCTACAATGTAGCTCAGAGGTAAAGTTTGTGCCTCCAGGCACAAGGGTCCTAGGTTCAAATCCCTGCAGGAACCAAACCTGTGTTTTTTTTCTCTTTATCAATGCACAGACCTCACTGAGGTTTCTCTTTTATTTATTTGCACTGTTTGACTAATTACTAAGGAGTATAGAGGACGAGAGTAGAGTGACAGCACCTGGGGTTTGAACACTCAGTAGCTGCCTGAGAGGAGAGGTGATGTCTGAGCAGGATTGAGGAGCTCTCAGCCCTGGTTGTATCCCCTGGAGACGAGCTGTAAACAATGGATCACTAAAGGAGCAGCTAAAACAAAAACGGTGCAGAATTTTTAATAATAACGAATGGTGAAAATGTTTGTTATTTCATTTGCAAGCTTCCCACGTCAATTTTACTTCGTGGCTAAACCCCTTTAACAGAATGATGGGCCCCTGGGCAGAGCACTGCAGTGGGCCCTGCCCAAATACATGACATCACATTTGGCCATGCATCGAGACCCTCCTCCCCCAAACACACCCATATTATCACGCCACTTATGTCTGGACACTGTCAACCTACTAGACTATATGGCAGGGCAGGGAGCCTTTGGCTCCCTTCTCACCATGGTTTTTAACTGTTTGCATGTCCTAAAAACACACAAACCGTTAAATAAGCAGCCCAACCCAGGGATATTTTTCTTGCATTCCTGGGACATACTTGTGGGGCCCCTATACTTGTGGGGCCCCCGGGTAGCTGCCTAGTGTGCCCAATGGAAAAGATGGCCCTGCATACAATGAAAAAACAATGACGTTTGGTTGAGTCATCTGACCACAAGCTAACTATGGACCAGAGGCAGGCTGCCCTTCTACATCAGACCAAAAATTACTCAATGTATTCGAAAGCTGAAGAAAGTGAGAAAAGACACAAAGTAAAGTACCAAGTCCCAATGTGTTCAACGTTACACAAAACCTCTCTATCAGGTCTAATCTTCTTTGTTAGCATAGACTGTTTCATTATATTTCATAAAATCCTAATACCATAAAATAAATGTAATTGCATTCTTGATTCGTAATTTTTCTTAGGGCTTTTATGATCTCAGATATGTGGGTACACGTACCTTACTTCCTTTCTGTCCAGGAATACCATCATCACCTGGCCGACCTTTCTTACCCTATAAAATAGCAAAAAAAAAATCTGCATTATGGTGCAATAATAGGGAATGGTTCCAGTCTTACCTAAAGTATTTTTGTGTAAACCTGCTTTAATACAGCATGTGATAAGTGTGGCTTCACCAAAGATGCCCCTGATATTTATGAATAACTGGGATGAGAAACTGCCTGTCTACTATCAGTCTCAAGTAAGCAGAGATTTAAAGGTGGTGTCTCATTACCACAACCCCTTTGTAGATTGAACACCACTTCAGAGACCCCCATCGATAACTGCTGATAAAGTTGTAGAGGACAATACACCTGCCCTACTATTGGCAAGCCAGCTTAGTGTTGGGAGCCATTATTCCAATAGTACGGCATGCGTCCACTGAGACCACCTATTGGTTACAAAGGTCTCCATGGTCACATACCTAATGGTAGTACTAGTACAACTCAAATAGTTAGAATATCATTGAAAATTAAAGGGGTTCTCCAGGATCTTTTTATTTGTTATAGGGCTCACAAATGTATTATATTAAACCTTGTAATTCATACTGTAATGAGTCTATGCAATAATTGCTAGCAATTATCTTTTCAGTGATATTCTAATTTTTTTGAGATGCACTAGTGCCTGCTGGTAGTACAAAGCAAAGGAGTGCCTGGAGAGCTGCTACACTGGATTACTGGGCAACTGAGAAGGTCAGTATAGTTTGTTTTTTTCTGGCCTTTATCATTACTTTTTTAAAGGGCTGATGACCCCTTTAGGTTATGCGTCTGCAAGGAGACATAGCAAACCTCTAGATAACCAACACCTCTAGATAAACCACTTCTGGATAAAATATCTGCATAAGCAACATTTTTTAATAAAATTTTAAAAATTTGTGTTTTTTAGGTTCCTGCCAACTCATCATAAATCTGTCTTACAGCAGCCTATAGTTATTGTCTCGTTTGCAGAAAACTGACTGTCAAAAATGTTTGCCTTCAGTGAGCTGATGGGAAGTAAGGGATAAGGAAAAAGCTATTTAGAATGATTCTGTTTAGTCGTTCAGCTTTTAATCTGAATCACCACATATTTCATATTTCTGGTATTATGCTTTACAGTCAGTATCTGTGTTCTGATTTACTTACCGCAGCTCCTGGAATTCCCTTTTCACCTTTTTCACAGGTACAAATAGGGGATTGGCGGCACTGTAAATAAAGAGTAGTCAGTGAGTGAGAATTGTCACTTAGGCGGTACATACAAATTAGGGCAGATTCATCAGTGTATACTCATTGACTAAAAAAAATAAAAAAATTAATGCACCAAGAAAGAGTTGTTGAAATTGAATGACATTTTTATATGTGTGAATGTAATGATGATACATGTAAGTGATTACAGTATTAGAGAGAAGGAAAAGGTTTAATTGGGAAAACCATACAACTGACAGGAGACCCTAATACCCTGTTGGCTGCCACTAGCCAGGATACAAGATAAGATACGGCTGGGTATGGAGGAATACAGGTCCTGTTCGGCATCCTGCGGCACATTTGCCAACAGATGTTGTAGCTGGACCTGTAGTTCCTGTGCATTCCTAGGTTGCCAAAGCCACTGTCCCGGTCGATCCCATAAATACTTGATTAACGATAAATCTGACCAGCCAGTAAAACTCATTGGTGTATGTAATGAGATACTTCTGACTGTAATTCCGTATAAATTTTATGACACCAATAAAAAAGTACTTGTTCCCCAAAAAATCTGGTCTGGCAGGTCAAAGAAGTCATGCAATCTGGTGGAGACATTCTGGGCGACATGCATGAAATTTGGCATTAACACGCCAAATTCCATACACGTATTAAAGGCATAGAATGCGCCTGATTCATAAATCAGGCGCATTCTAGCGCTCGGACGACATTTCTGGCTCAGGTAAACCACTTTGAAGGTGCTCTACCTGTTCCAGCTGCAATGCGCTCAGCAATACCATAGCGAAGCTATAAATATGTAGCTTCACTACGGTTCTAGTGCACTCCGCAGGGCTCAATGTAATGCGCCTGGGAGTGGCGTGCGGGAGATTTAAAAATGTATGAACGGGGCTGCGTCTGATATCTGAAAAGATGCCAGATATCTGGCGCAGCCCCGTTCATACATGTCGCCCTCTATGTATCCTGCCAAATATTGCCAGTTGGATGCCCTACCATGAAAAGCAACACGTGTGGCCGCAGGATGTCCTGCACATATTGCTGAGCTGTTAGTGTCCCTGGTATTACTAGTAGGGTTGACTGATTGTCAAATACCATGGGGTTGACCAGCTCATCACCCCAGCAATTGGGGCAGTGTTCATTCCACAGCAAAGGCAGAAATTGATTTTTTCTAAAGACAATACTGTTCCAGTCCCTTCCATGTTCACAACGCCAATGGAAACTCAGTGCCATTGACTGTGCCCAACTGTCAATGGCAGGATGGGAAATGGTCATTGGGACACCAAATTCCTTCTGCTAAGCACCTGGAAATGATCCAGGCATAGACAGGGATGTGTAATGAAGGTGCCACCTGGGTCTACATAGTAGACAAGGAAACTGTGGCATCTGCTCATGCTTGTTAGGGGATCAAATAATCCTGTCTACAGATGGTCTGTCTTGATTGTCCAGAGTCTGTTGCTGCTCCCAACACCTCCTAACAGCTTGGTCAGAGCAGCCTAGATGGAGGTCCACTCCTCGAAACAACCATCCTGCTTTTCTCAGTCCACTGATGCCCTCTTCGTAAAGTTTATTAACTGGGCAAAATGTCTTTGAGTGCACTACCCAAAAGTAGCCTCTGAGAGCATTTTAAAAGGGCAGCAAGGAAGCCATTTACCCTTGTGCAAGACCCAGTGTCTGATCAGACCACCCCTGTAATCATTTACTTATCTGAGACATAGCTGCATATCAAGTTTTGCAGAAATCTGACATTTCCATCTGGCTGCGTTATTTTTTTTGTCAATGAGTTTGTGACGTTAGTACATATAGTCCTACCAGAACAGACATATAAATTGCAGCAATATTCACGTTACCTGCATAGTAAATATACTTCACACAGTGGTCCCTCCTGTTACAATGGCCTCAGCATGCAATATTTTCAACATACAATGGTTGAGTCTGGATTCAAGATACAATGTCTCACTGATAAAGCTAATTATCACAAACATTTTACTTGTAAAACCTCTGTATTAGTGAGTATCATGCAGTGATTGGAGTTCTAGTAGCATCTATCTACAGTACAGTGCATTTCTACATGTACTGTACTGCTCTTATTGTACATGTATTAGTGAAGGACATACAGTGATTGGTGGTCTAGTAGCATCTCTCTACAGTACAGTGCGGTACTAAATGTCCTGTACTGCTCTTACTGTACATGTATTAGTCAGGTGCATGCAATGATTGGCAATCTAGTCGGGCCTCTGTAGTAATGCGGCACTACATGTCCTGTACTGCTCCTACATGTGCCAGGATGAGCGGCTCCTTTGGGTACCAGGTAAGGACACCATATTCTTTTTTTCTGGTGCATTGTGTATAAAGTACATGACCCAAAGAAGCTCCTGTCCTCAACATAGAAAGTGATTTCCAGGTTCCAGCAGCTCTTTCTGATGTAATATGTAAGGATTTGTTTTATCTGTATTAGTTATCTGTGTAACTTTCTTCAATATTTCTTTTGCATTATGTCGGGGGTCACAGTTTGTCATACTTAAATATAACATTATTTATTGCATATGGTGAACACTTTAGAAAAGAAATACCCAATGACAAAATTGTGATTTCGTGGTCACTCTGCGTTTCCTAAAAATTTGAATAAAAAAGTGACTACAAAATTGCATGTATCCCAAAATGGTACCACTAGCTACATTTCAGCCTGCAAAAAAGGAGAACTCACACAGAACCATATATGGAAAACCGTAAAATGTATTAGCCTTAGAAAAAGGAGCTGCAACACAAATTTCTAGAATAAAACGTTTTTATTTTTCTAAAAGTACTACAACATAACAGAAAATCTAAAAATGTGGTGTCAACGGAAATGAACAGAACTGCAGAATAAAGATAACATTTCACTTATACTGAACAGTGAATGTCATAAAAACGAAACCTTCAAAAAAGACGCAATTGCGTTTTTTTCCACATTCCACCCCACAAAGAATGTTTTATGGTTTGCCAGTACATTATATGGAATGGTTAATGCTTGCATTAAAAAGTACATCTTGTTCCGCAAAAATTCAAGCCCTCATACATTTATATAGACAGAAAAATAAAAAAGTTGTAGGTCTTAGGGCATGTCTCCACGGCACAGGACAAATACTGGTCGGTTTATCCGTTCAGTATTTGTCCTGTTTTCCAGCCGTCCCCATGGCGGGGGGGGGATGGTTTTTCTCCACGATCAGTGGAGAAAAGCCCTCCCCCTTCCCATTCACATGCACATCTTCCGTCCGAAAACCGGACGGAAGAATGTTCAAATGTTCAACCTTCTCCGGGTGGCCCGGGCGGAAAACCCTTGCAGTGGGGACTGCTGCACGGGGTTTCCATAGAGCCCCATTGTGCTCATTTGCGAACGGTTTTTCAGACGGTCTGAAAAACCGTCCGCAAACCCGTGCCGTGGGTACATGGCCTAAGAAGGTGGGGAGGAAAAAATAATGCAGCAGTTGAAATGGGGTTAAAGATAAGCTGTAAATGAAGGGAAAAAGTAAATGGGTAATTCCCTCATATTGATTAGCTTTGAACATATAGGCAAAGGTAAATAAAGATTATTACCAAATCCATTGCTGTTTCAGTTTAGCTTTATTTCAGAGTAAAATAAGTTCTTATCTCCTGCTTGTGAATTCAAGCTTCTCGAGTTACCGACCATCTCTCTCTGCTCTAGCAGTAGCCGGGCTGGTGACGTTCCTTTCTGCTGTGTCTTATAAGCAGAACTGAGCTTCACATTCTCTGATCTTATTAGTTTACTGAAAATTACTTTAACCCTAGACCAGAGAGAAGCCTTTTTTCCATCTTGTCTGGTCTGAAGAGTACAATTATTTATAATGACATCAAATATAGTAAAGTCACTCAGCAGCCAACAGTGACCTTTGTTTTATAATGTGGTTGCACCAGAAAAGTGTCTTAAAGTGCGCTAACAGGTGATGTGTTATCGGCGCAGCATGTCCTAGACACATGGGGCTTAAGACACTTTCTGTACAGTGCTTCAAAAGGGGTGTGTGGCTTCACGGGAAAGTGGGCGTGACCATGATCAGACATGCTATTCCAAAAAGTGGCACAAATTCTGGCGTAGAAAATAATTAAAAAAAGGGCCTAAAAGTTAGACAACTCTAAAGCTGCACCAGTTTATCAATCAGCTGTGGCCACTGTGATAAATCTTGGACTGCCTAAGTTTATATGTTTTACTATTAGACATTGATAGTAAATGAGGGCCATTGTGTCTTGGCATAAGTTTTTCTTTCTCACTAAAGGCTTTGCTAGCTCACATTTATATTCCAGCCTCCTGCTTGGACAGTGTCATTTTTTCACTACCTCTCCATCTCCAATGCCCTTCTAACAGGTACAGCCAAGAACGTGAGCTAGCAGAGCTGAAATGTTGGTCAATGCTGTAGACCTGACCACAGCCTGGACAGGAAGTGGGAGCCTGAAGAGGTTGTGAAGAGTGTAAATATCTAGATGGGAAAGCCCTTTAAAGAAGCGACCTGCCATCCTCGCTCTGCCTCAATGGACTTCATCAACTGGTCTCTCTGTATACAACAAATTAATCTACTGCGTCTGTCATGCTGTTATCTGTAATTGGTTTACATTTACATTTTGTTCATTTTAGTATTCCTTATACCTTATGTTTAGTAGTCTTGACTAGATGGTAAAGTTTTATGGCAGTTTTCTTTTCATATTTGTTTATTACAGATACTGCAAATTGTTAAGTATAAAGCTGAAACACTTACCCCTTCTTCTGCAAGCTCTTTCTGCAAAAAAAAAAGAAACAAGTATGAGTGGAGTATAAGGGTGATTAAAGCGTTTGACAAAACACACATCCGTTTTGACGGTCTGATTTAGCATACCGTGTCAGGATTCCTAATGTGACGGACCCCCAGCCCTCATTTGCACTCCATAGGCTATGGTGGACCCAAGTAACTATGTAAATACATTCAATGTCTGAATAATAAAGGGGTCGTCCCTCATTTTACATAGATGATGGGGACGTTCTGAGAGAGAATCAATAGTTCGATCTAACAGAGTACTTCAAAGAGTTTTCGAAGAGATCAGAATTAGAGGAACATTACGGTTCCAGAAACAGCAACCTGTTTCTTGATATCAATGGAGCTGAGCTGCAATAACCTATGGACAGGTGTGGCACTGTTTCAGGAAGAAAGAAGACATGATTTTATTTTCATGGGTAACCATATAAATGTTTTATCATGGGACAATCCCTTTAATTAATCCTGAGTTACACCCTGAATTTTGCTGAAAACAATCAATCAGCTTGTTGACGGATACAACCCCAAGGCTATGTCTCCACTGCATCGGACAAAAAACAGCCTGAAAGCGGCTGTTTTTTTTTCGATGCAGGACCGCGGTTTCTGTCACACTTTGTACAAAAAACATGGTCGCTTCTCGTTTTTTTTACGTCACCCATACAATTGTATTGTATGAGAAGACGCCAAGAAAACTAAAAGCGCCAGCGTATTATACAGCATGTTGTATAAAACGCCCGCGCGGAAAGACGAGCAGATAGAAGACGAGCTGTGGAGACTGCCGCTCGTCTTCTCTATTACCGCCTATGGGGCTGCAGGAACGATCGTATCTTCAGCGCTTTTAAAAAAAACTAAAAGCACCAAAGATACGATCATAATGCTGTGCAGTGGAGACATAGCCTAACTTTTTATTATTATTATTTATTTTAGAGCCCCATTAATGCCAGGCAGCTGTTGACGCCAAAGGGTTCAGATGCATAATACTAGACAAGGCTGTGTCTCTTTTCTGCTTTACTGAGCTGTGGACGGAATTACTTGTTCCTCCTCATACACCCGTCAGTGACACCTTTGAGAAAGGTCACATTAGACCGAAAGCGCTCGGATAAGTTGCTTTATTTATAATAAATCGCTTGCATAAATTTGGGCTCTATAATAAAAGAAGAATTTATCAGCAATTTTGTGCAGTTGAATGTATTGAACTTGATGATAAGGGGTTGAAAGTATCCTATCAACTTGCACCAGGACTTAACTAAGTGTGGTGAGCAACATATTCTATATAAATACAGTAACACCAAGTAACACACTAATATGGAAGGAGAGAGGACCCTCTACACGAGAGCTTACAATCTACAATGGAGAAGAGGGAGACAGGAGGTGAGGGGCAGACATGTTTGTGGGGGTGTAGTGGCAGATGGGTTATTGTAGGTTGTAGGCGATCCTGAAGAGAAGGGTTTTTAGAGGTTGCTTTTGAAACTAGTGAAGGTTGAGGAGAGTCTGAGGTGTTAACGTAATGAATTCCAGAGTATGGGGGATGCACAAGAGAAATTGTCTCAGCTGAGTTTGAATGATGAAATGCAGGCCAACACTGAACTGCTTCCACTGCTTACTATCTTGTCCAGCCTCACAAAATCATACCTAACTTGGGCCAGGCTGGGGTAAAATAGAAAGAAAAGCAATATTTACCTTCGGGGTCTCCTGCTACTACCGTGCTGAAGCGCCCCAGGATCTGCCCTTCTGCACTTCCTTGGTCATGTGCCAACACACTGAATATGCTCACTCTACATAGTGAGTGAATGGAGCACAAGCATCTCCTGCATGTCATGAGAAGAAGCGAGAAGTGCAGAGGAGCGGATCCTGATCCCATGTGGAGCAGCAGCTGTAGGGAACCCAGGAGGTGAGGACAACTTCTATTTCTATTTTACCCCAACCTGGCACCAGTTAGCTGTTATGTTCTGTGGCCCCTTTAATACTAGCTCTGTAACTAGATATGTAGTTGGTTTTCTCTAGCAGTAGCTACAGTCCCACAGAATTTTATCAGGTATCTGTGACTGGCCAAAAATTTAACTCAGACCCTTTAAAAATATATTAATAAATAGCGGTGGACCTTATTGTTAAAATGGTATTCTAGTGAACCAAAAAAAAAATTAAAATTGTTTACCCGAGTCTTTGTTCATCTCACTGTGATGTGTTCTGTGCTAATTTGTGCTTTTCCAGTACTGTGTACACCTATGTTAGATACACATCCCCTGTTACACGAGAAAAGGTGATGCCGACAAATTATGCTACTTTAGGCTACATAGCAGATATGATTGGTCAATGCATTAGGGCCTTTTACAGGAAAATTAAGGGGAATGAGTTAAGGGGCGCTATGTGTCTGTAGTCCCTAGAAGTCACCCAGATTCTTGTTGAGAGGTAGCTGTAGATGATAGACTACAGCACAGAATTCAGTGTCAATCAGCTGTCTCTAAGGCAAGCAGGATATTGGCATGCGTTAAGAGGCATGGACTCGCAGTACAGTGATGTGATATTACCGCTATATAATGCATTGAAATATGCTGTTCAGTTCTGGGCTCCAGTTTATAGAAAGGATATAATGGAACTAGAGAGAGTGCAAAGACGAGCAATCAAACTTATAAGGGGAATGGAGCAGCTTAGTTATTAGCAGAGGTTAAAAGAATTAAACTTATTTGCTCTTGAGAAGAGACAATTACAGGAGACATGATTAATTTATATAAGTATATAATTGGCCCCTACAAAAAGTATGGACAAAAGCTATTTCATGTAAAATCCCCTCAAAAGAAAAGGGACATTCCCTTCATCTGGAGAAAACAGGATTCAATCTCCAGAGAAGAAAAGCTTCTTCACCATGAGAACTGTGAATCTGTGGAATAGCTGTCCCAGGAGCCGGACACAGCAGGAACTTTTGAGGGTTTCAAGAAAGCCTTAGATAACCACTTACAGCTAAATAATATTAATACTTATGAAGCCGTATAAAATATCTGAATCCAGTCTGATGGCAATTTTGGAATCAGGGATGAAATATTCATTTAGGTAAGATTGGTTTTTGCCTTATGGGTTCCAAAGTCTTTATCAGTAGAGGAAACAAAGTTTAAAAAACTCTCTATCCTCCTCCCTTCATTCACATCTTTCCCCACCCTTGTTTGAACTTGATGGACATTTGTTTTTGAACCATACTATGCAGGGCCAGAGCTGAATGGAAACCAAGGCCAGAGAAAGAGAGATGGAAGCTTCTGGGTGTCACAGTTGTGGGTGGGTTGAGAGAGCTCTCCTTAATGACGGATGACATGAGAGGAAGCAACAGAAGTGTAATTGTGTTGGATGTTGCAGATCACTGTCAGATCTGACATATTTTTGTGGGGACTCTGTGCTGCAATCCTCATCAAATCTGATATGTTTGAACTTAGAATAATCAAAGCAAACTGATCTTCGGATCTGTCAAAAATACGGTAATTTGAAGATCATATTGGTAAAGTCTGTGATCTTGAACCATAGCTGATTTTTCCAACAACTTTGACAATCAGAAATTTATACTACTAGAAAAAGGGCCTAAACTTCTTAAGTAGTACTGTGACTCAGATTTTGGTCGGGTCTATTAGCCTGACCCTAATTTTGCCAAAGATGGTTGGAAACCTTAGTTTTTAATCAGACAAAAAAATCAAGTGAAAAATTTAATGAATGATACAATCCTTCTTCCTATCGACTGGCAGGCTGCTAATTGGTTTTGCTTTCTCAAGACCCGGGGGTCAAAAGCAAATTGAGGATTTGTTACAACCAACAGAGGCGCTGTGGGCTTCTCAGCCCTTTCCCAAACCCTTGGTGATAGCAGATGCTAAAGTAGAGGGCGAAAAGGCAAAACAAAAACTCTACAAGCCGTTCGTTCGGTGCTCTCCTTAAGGAGAGATCTTCCCTTCCTGAACATAATAATCAGTAAGTTACACACTGGTGCAAATATTTCGTCTTTCCATATGAATAAGTGAAAACATGATATAAGTGACAGCATTACTTACCACTTCCTTGAGAATTTTATCTACCACATCAGTTTCCTGCAAATGGAAGACAAATCTGGTGGCCGGCACACTAGCCAGGAGGCGCAGTTTAGCAGTGTTAGGTGCCTCCTTGGCTACGAACGTCATTCCAACGGTGAAAAGCTTAATATCCTGGTTTTTGGCGTGAGCAGTGGCAGCAAATATATCAGGATTCCTGGGATGGTCTACCCCATCGGTTAGAAGTATGGCCACCTTCACACTTTTGTGTGTACCTTCATTCATATACAGCTGAGTCAAGTTTGTGATCGCATAGGAGGTGAATGTACCATGGCCAATGTATGCAATGGGAGCAATGCGAGCTTTAAAATTGTCAGGTCCTTTCCAGTCTCTGAAGGTTTGTTCTATCAGTACTGTGCTGCTGTACTGTAACAGTGCCATCCTCCAGCTGAAAGGCCTAAAGGAGTCCAGCTGAATACCTTTTAGCTTGTCTACCATTTGCACAACAAATTTTTTCTCCTGATTGTGATTATATTCCTTGGCGCTTTCTGAACTGTCCAGAAGGAAGGCCATTTCCAGAAGGCAGTCTTCATCTGAAATGAGATCACAGGACATGTACTCAGAGAGTCCTCAGAGAGTAGTTACAATTTACTTACTCATGTTAATAAATTTTTATTAAAACATATATAAAGGTTAATTATACTTTTGCATAGTTTTATTTATTGCCCCAGGACTGTTAGGTAATGATTTCAGAACTGATTCACGTCGGATTGCCGATCGTAAATACGCTCCGAAATCAGGTGCAAATCAGTTTCAAATAAGCTTCACTAAGTGTGGCACGTATTTGGAACTGATTTCGTGACGGATTCACCATCCCCATTCATTATAGGTGGTGAATCCGTCCGGAAATAATTGAAAATGCACATTGTTTTTTGCGGCCGGATTGCGGCCGCAATCCGGAACGGAAATAAGTGTCACCTGAACGACGACACGTATTTCCCATTAAAATCAATGTAAAACGGCCAGTTACTTGTTTGTAACTGATTTCGCAACGGTTTTGCGGCCGTAAATACGGCTGCAAATCCGTTGCGAAATAAGCCGTGTGAACGAGGCCTTAGGGTATGTTCACACGCCGTTTTTCAGATCTGTTTTTGGATACGTTTTTCAGACCAAAAACAGAAACAAAAAACTTATCTAACAATGTGCAGTTTGATTTACATTGGTTTCAATGTAAAACATGCATCTCCGTTCAGACGAGTGATCGCCGATGCGTATTTACTTGCGTCTTTTCAATGCACTTTTCGGATGCGTTTTAAGAATTGACCTGTCAATTCTACTTGCGTTTTACACAAGTGAAATCCCCATAGGAAACAACGGAGTGTGCTTATGGAGCCCGAAAAACGGATCCAAAAGCACAACATACTTTTGGGTACGTTTTAGATGCACTTTTCATATGAAAAGCACATCCGAAAATTAAAATTTGAAGTGTAATACACTAAATCTGCCCCTAGAGGTCTCATTTGATCTAGAAGAACTGAACTTTAGTAACCTAATGACCCAGTAAAGGGAGCTAACAGCATTTTACATGTGTTTCAGAGGAAGCCCAATAGAGGGAGCTAACAGTATTTTACATGTGTTTCAGAGGAAGCCCAATAGAGGGAGCTAACAGCATTTTACATGTTCAGCTAAAATTGTGGATTGTTGGAAAAAAAATTTTTTTTTCATTTTCACAGCCTAAGGCTAAATTTTTTTTTGAAAAACCTGTTGAGTCGATTAACTCATTTCACTCCTAGATATATTCCTAAAGGGGTTGTAGTTTCCAATATGGGGTCTTTTTAGGGGTGTCCATTAAGTTTTAGCACTTTAGGGTGTCCGCAAACCGGAAATGGCGCCTTAATAAAATCGTAATGAAAATGAGACCCCAGAGTCCGGTAGATGCCCCTCCTATTCTGGGGCTTGTGGTTGAGCCAAATAGCGCAGTAGGGCCACATATGGGATATCTCTGAACACAGCAGAATCTGAGGATCAATATTAAGTTGCATTTTCCTGATCACATTTACCGTATTCTTGTGAATAATGGATTAAAATTGAAAATCTGCAAAAAAGGTGAAATTTTGAAATGTTACCTCCACTTTGCTTTAATTCCTGTGAAACACCTAATGGGTTAATACATTTCCTAAATGCTGTTTTGAATAATTTCCAAAGCCGTTTAAAAAACGAAAGCTGAGCTCTGATTGGTTCTTTTGAGAAATTAAAAAAAGATCTGCAATTAGGCAATTTGATTAACGAAGCACAATGTGTTAATTAAGTCATTAGATATTCACAGTCGAGTCACAATATTATTTCCACTAGCTAATGTCCTTGTGCAGCATGAATAGCAGCTAGACGGGCTGGAAGTGACTCAATATGGTCCTGGTATCTTGTCACAGGCACTGCTACTGGAGGGTGTGTGGGGGAGGGTCCATGGAGCAAACACCAGTATCCAGGTGGTCCCACAGATGCTGAATTGGCTTGAAATCTTGGGAATTAGAAGCCCAGGGTAGTACTTGGAAGTCTTGTTCATAATTCTTTCAACCAATGTTGAACATTTCTAGCCATGTGACATGTCACATAATCTTGTTGGAAGATTACATCCGCCCCAGGGTGGACAATCAGCATGTATGGAGGTACATGATCTGCAAAAATTGATTCATTCATTCATTTGGACCTTTTGAGAGTGTCTTTCATATGGATGAGTTGCCCAGAGAATGCCATAAAAATATTGCCAACACCATAATACTGCCACCACTACTTGTGTTCTTCCAGCAATGGTTGCAGGGTGTTTGTTCTCTGTTTCTTGCCTGAGCAACAATGTCCATCAGTTCAATCAAGCATAAAATGTGACTCCTTGGAGAAGGCAACCCTTTGCCAATCATCTGAGGTCCAATTCCCATACTGCCATGAAAACTGAAGCTTTTTCTGCTGATGCAACTTTGTTAGCAGAGATACAGTGACTATCCATCAGAGCCTCGTACATGGTGGGGCTCATTGAGCTGTTGTTTTAGACACACGTCTGGTCACCCCCTGGTTTATTTTGACATTGAGCTGCTCACCTGTTGTGTCAGTCACATTTACACACCTTTCCGATATTCACCGCTCACATCATTAGCACGTGGTACTTCACCATTTTCATGTCGCTTATTCACAATGGAGCCATTTGTCCACTCACCATACACTCTCCCCACAGCAGCATGTGAACAATTCACAAATTGCACAGTTTCAGAAATACCACCAGCCTTGCACAGAACGCCTATAAGCAACCGTTTTTGCAACTCTGATAAATCACCCCTTTACTTGTAATAGCAAGAAGCAATGTGTGTGCAGACAGCCTATCGCACACTTTACATACCCACCGAGCCAGCCCTTGACACGTGACTTCCTTCATGAGCTACGTACTTCCGATACCGAAAGTAGGAAGTGGTCATTATGATGTGACTTGAGATCCAAATAAGTGGGCCCATTAATCAGCAATAAGCTAGGAGGAGTCTGAATCGAGCAGGAGTTGAACATATGGGCTGCCGCTCCATTGAACGTCTATGGCATTGACAGAAAGTGCTGTTTCCATTAGTGCTGTAGTAAGATAAGTATAACGTCTTTTTCTTTTTACACCATGCTGATTTTTATTACATTTAAAGAGGTTTTGCCATCACAAGCACTGACAGCATTGCAATAGCATATGCCATCAATGGATCATATCTTTAGAACAGGTCACTGAAACTCCTAATTCTGAAT
This sequence comes from Phyllomedusa bahiana, assembly GCA_025379985.1. Classification (NCBI taxonomy): domain Eukaryota; kingdom Metazoa; phylum Chordata; class Amphibia; order Anura; family Hylidae; genus Phyllomedusa; species Phyllomedusa bahiana. The sequence continues at coordinate 11,324 of JAODAL010024028.1, read as the reverse complement.
GCTGCGCTTCTGCAGTTACTTTCCGTTCATTTCAGTGGAAGTTCCGAGTACAGATGAATGCAAACACTCAACTCTGCCGTTAAAATGAATGAAGAGTGACTGCGCAAGCTCCATTCAGAACGGGGCATTCCATGGGCCCATTCTGAACATAGGTGCGGGCCCCATGAGTGGATCTACACCTATCTGATATTGATGGCATTTGCTATCAATATGCTGACAGTGTTTGTAATAGCAAAACCTCTACACTTGGTGAAACAATCCTTTTAAAGATGAGATTCTAATCTCTGTAGTTGTTCCTAACATAATATATTATTTATTTGATCTATTTAGTTTTTGAAAACAGAACGTCCAGTACATGCGGATATCAGTTTGGGTCTAGTTGGTTAATGTTTTTGTTTTCCATCATTATTTAAAATCAATCTATCTCTTTCATCTATCTACAGTATCTATCTATCTATCTATCTATCTATCTATCTATCTATTATGTTTCTATCTATCTATCTATCTGTCAGTCTGTCTTATATATGTTTCTATCTATCTAATGTATGTTTCTATCTATCTACCTATCTATCTATCAGTCTGTCTTATATATGTTTCTATCTTTAAACTATCTATCTATTAATACTATCTATCTATCTACTATCTCTATCTATCTATCTATCTATAGTCTGTCTTATATATTTTCTATCTATATCTTATTAATGTCTATCTATCTAATGCTGTTTCATCTACTATCTATCTATCTATCTATTATCTATCTTCAACTATCTTTTCTATCTATCTATCTATCTATCTATCTATCTATCTATCTAATGTATGTTTCCATCTATTTATCTACCTATCTATCTAATATATGTTTTATCTATCTATCTATCTATCTATCTATCTATCTATCTATCTATCTCCATGTTTTAACTACCTTGTTCACTGAGGTTGGGAATCTTCTCTGCTGGTCCAGATGTTAATGCCTTTGGTTTATATCTTCCAGGTCTCCTCTCTTCAAAATAATTCTGGGCCACAGATGTCTGAGCATGTAATAAGAACAGGAACCACCAAACCCGAGCGAACATGGTTGATCTACAAAGCAAAATAAATTATTAATTAATTAATAAAAAAAAAATTGTGAGTCACAGTTATTTCTTAAAATCTGAAAATTATAGGAGGAGATGGGTGAATGAGATCTTTTGATTGGTTCTGTAATTTTAGTATCTAATTATCATTTCTCTCCAATTGGTATATGGAACATCCACACCTGTTATTGTGTAATTGACATAACTGACATAACTATCAGCAAAAAATACAAGCATTCTTTTGAACAAGTTTGTGTTTCTTTTCATTTCAGCCAATAGGTGGCGCTAATGTATTCAGAATGCTCTGACAGTTTTCCAGTGTGCTGCAAGCACAGACTATTATAAGGCCCAGTTTATCTAGCCCATTACATTCCAAAATATTTTGAGTTTCAAATGTATTTATAATATCATATAAAGAGGACAATTACAGAAGAAAATAACCTTGATCCACAATAACACACATGATAACTTGGAAAAACCTGTACAGTGTTTTCTAGTTCCTGTTCTCATGTAAGACAGTAATGGAGAATGGGTTAGTTTCATACCCATTATCTGTAAAGTGCAAACCTTTTTTGGTGCATTGTACACATATAGTAATCACTTATATCAGATAACAATTAAATTAGGGATCAAGGCTAATCAGGCCCAGAATGGCAATCTGCCCAATCGGGATTCCTGGTGGGCCAATTCAAGTCGGTAAGCAGCCCAGACCCTCCTTGGGCTTCAAGTTCCACCGTATGTTTTCAACAGTATGTGTGTCCCTGCCGACTACTTCTATAGACATAGGCCACTAAGGCCAAGACTTCTGGCTTTCAGAATGTCGGGAACAGTGTCCTGAAACAGGTGACATAATTATATCATTCTCCCATACTGGCACAAAACCTTGGAGAGAACTGGGCAGCAGGATAACAAGAGGAGGTAGGTATTACTTATGTTTAATGGGGGGGTCTACATACCTATCTACCTATTAAGGGGGCTTATAAGCTACCTACTAACCGGGAGAAGGGCTTTTTACTTACCTACCTACTGGGGGAGCTATATGCTTACTTAAGAGGAAGTATATACCTACCTACTGGGGTCTCTAAGTACCTGGAGGGCTATATGCTTATCTACCTACTGGTTGGTCCTATATATCTACCTACTAGAGAGCCCTACATACTTACCTACCTACCTACTGGGTGGTCTACTGGGGTGGTTAAATATCTACCTACCTACTGGGGAGCCCTATATTATGGGGGGAGGGGCTATTTACCTACCTGCCTACTGGGTGGCCCTAGATAAATACCTATTGGAGCTCTCTATATACTTACCTACCTGCTGTGTGGTCCAATATACCTATTTTTCAAGGGGGCCCCCCAAAATATGCCAACCTATATTGGGGTCCTATACACCTACCTACAGGGGAGACCTATGTACAACTATTATTTTTATTATTTTTTATTTTAAAGCGCCATTGATTCCGGGCCTGTACTTTCGGGGGGTTCAACTTTAAAAATCAAACGAGTACAGTGAAAAGGGGAAAATTGACAATTGGCACGCAGAGGGAAGAGGGACCTTCCCCGCGGGGCTTACAATCTCAAGGGGGGGGGGAAGAGACAGGAGGTGAGGGGCGACATGTCTGTGGGGAATAGTGCAAGTTTTTGAAGGTTACGGGAAAAGCCTGAAGAAAGGGTTTTCAGGTTGTTTTGAGCGGGGTTTGAAAGGGGAGGGAGTCGATGTTTGGGGCAGTGAGTTCCAGAGTGTGGGTGAAGCCGGAAGAAGTCTGGGAGGGTTGTGGGGGGGGTGTAAGGGGGAGGCAGAGGAAAGGCCCTGTGAGGAGGGGAAAGTGGTGGGGGGAGATTTTTGGAAATTAGAGCAGAGATGTAGGGGGGGGTTTGGCTAGGGAGAGCCTTGTGGTCTGGTTAGTAGTTTGAACTGAATTCGTGACTATTGGTAGCCAGTGAAGGGGTTTGCAGAGGGGAAAGGGGGCAGAGGGTAGCGAGGGAGAGGTGGAAAAGAGGGGCAGCAGAGTTTAAGGAGGGGATTGGAGGGGAGGAGGGTGCTAGCGGGGAGGCCATGAGAAGGATGTTGCAGTAGTCTAGGCGGGGGATGACGGGGGCATGGCCCAGCATTTTTTTTGTGCCATAGCCGGGGAAAAGAGGGGATGCGGGATGTTTTTCGGTGGGGGGCGGCAGGGGAGGTGGGGGTTTGGATGTGTGGTTTAAAAGATAAAGCAGAGTCTAGGATTACCCCAAAGGGGCAGCGGATTGTGGGCCCGGTGAAAAGTGTAGAGCCTTGACTGAGATAGAGAGATCAGGGGCAGGGGTAGAGTTGGCGGTGGAAAAGATGTTGAGTTCGTTTTCCCACATTTATTTTTAGGAGACTGATGAAAGAAGGAGAAATGGAGGACGACAGTAGGACCCGGAGAGTGAAAGTGCATCTGGCCCAGAGTGTAAGTTCTATATTGCATACGGGTGGAAAAGAAAGCCTGTGGCTATGAGCTGACCGGGGCCCGGGGGTTTAGATAGAGAAGGGTTAGTGGGCCAGGACTGACCCTTGGGGGACACCGACGGGGAGAGGGGGGGGGGAGGGGGGTGGAGCAAGAATGAGAGACGCTGAAAGTCCCGATCAGTGAGGTACGAGGGAGACCAGGAAAGACCCAAGCCCGTGATCCCGCGGGGGAAGGGATTTTGTAGCAGGGGGAATGGTCACAGTGTAAAGGCAGAGGACAGGTCTAAGAGGGGGACGAGTGTGGCATGGGGCTTTACAGTTTACTAGATAATTGTGACTTTGGTTTGGGCAGTTTTTGGGAGAGTGGTGGGGGCGAAAACCAATTTTTGTGGGGAAAAAGAGATTGGAGGGGAGGTGGGAGGACGCTGAAGATGACGTGCTGCTCGAGCAGTTTGGAAGCAAAAGGGGCAGTGGTGGGGCAAGTTGGACAGAGAAGAGGGGTCAAGGGGTTTTTTTTTTTAGGTTGGGGTGATGTAGCAGTTTAAAGGCAAAGGGAAGAGCCAGAGGTTAGTATAGGTTGAAGAGATGGGTGAGTGCTGGGATGAAGAAGCACGAGGTCTGGGGTGGGTGGGGTGGCAGTGGGCAAGACTACAGGTAGTGAGGTTGGATTTGGACGAAGGAGGGGGAAGCTTGTCTTGAGTGACCGTGGGAAGCAAGTTAAGGGGGGAAGAGAGGTTGAAGGTAAGGGAGGGTGGGGGAACTGCGGGCTGAAGCTTTCTCTGATGAGGGTTGGGACTATAGGGGGGGATTATACTTAACTCCTATGGTTCTTAACCTACCTAAATGCTGGGGGTTAATATCTACCTTTTTTTGGGGGGTATATACCTACTTTTCATGAGGGGGGGCATAAATCTAACCCCTTCTACTTTTTAAAGGGCCAAAATGACCCCACCCACTAGGGGACCTATAAACTCCCATTTTTATTGAAAAGCCCATGTACCCACCCACGGGGGCCTATATACCTATATAATGGAGGGGGCTATATACCTACCTAGTGCTGAGCCTTTACACCTACCAACAAACTGGGGGGGCCCCATTACCTAACTACCAAGGGGGTCTATTTATATTAAAACCCTTTATGGGGGCCTAGAAACTAAAACCTCTTGGGGCCCTATGCACATAACTACTTACTTGTGCCCTATAAATATACCTAATTGGAGGCCTATATCCCACATTTTTCTTTAAAGAGGGGCCTATTACCTTTTAAATTTGGCCCTTTTACCACCTAATTAATTTGGGGCCTTTATAGCTACCTACTTTGTGAGGGACCTATATATTTACCTACCTAGTTAATAGTGGGCCTAAACACCTACTCGGGGGCTTTGTATACCTACCTTCCTACTTAATGAGGGGCCTGTATACCTATCTACTTTGTGTGGAATTTATATATCTACCTAAGAACCTACTAAATAAGGGGCCTTTATAACTAACTACTTACTGGGTGGTGTATATGACTGTCTACTTACTGGGGGTGACTATATACTGAACTACCTACTTGGGGAATTATATATCTACCTACCTACCCACAAAGGGACCTATATACCTACTTACCTACTTAATGAGGGGTCCTACATAACCACCTTCTTCTTAAGGGGGCCTGTTTACCTACTTATCTAAGTAGGGTGTTCCTACATCAAAGGGGGTCAATTTATCTGCCTACCTATTTTAGGGGTGTGCCTACCTACTATCTAACGACACAAAACAACACTAAAACTAGGTGCACAAACAGGAGCCCCATAGCCACCTGTGGGTATTTCTTGTGTTAGCGAAACAAGGGAGTTATAATTACTATTTGGGGCTTTTGATGGGGAGTTTGTACAAAGGTGGGCTTAGGTAGGGAGGTGCTGGAAAAGTGGGGAGTCTAAAATGTTTGTGTGGTAAATTCTGCAGGGACAAGTCATAGCTGAGACAAGTGGTTACCAAGTAGGGTGAGTACCTCTGTTACGTCCATGTATCCTCATGGGGCAGATTGTTTCCTCACCAATTCACTGCATAAAAATCCTTGTTGCACTCCGGCACCTAGATCATTATTATAAGTTGTGACACTGAATCCAGTTGGTTGAACAAAATTTTTTAAAAGGGCTTCATTGGAGTGAAATGCTGATGTTGTAACCCTATGATACGCCATCGATATTGTATCAGTGGAGTTGACTATTTCTAGTATGGTAGCCCAGAGCCATTCACTTAGATGGGAGAGAGCTGTAGTGAGATGCAGTACTGGGCACAGCCACTATGAGGTGTATAGAGCTGTCCCTGGTAAACAGGAAAGGGAATGTGGTGTTCACCATGACCCCTTTCTATCAGTTCATGCTGGGCCCCGGACCCTCATTGTTCTCATAATGATAGACCATGAGTATTATAATCCTAGAAAATGCATTTAAAAGCAGAGTAATAATTTTTTTAATTTATAAGTAACACATCCCACTGGTGCCATTGGCGGCTGCGTACTCTGTCTGCCCTGTGTTCCAGCCCTGGCTACATCTATATGTTACAATTCCATACAAAAACGCCTCATTAGACAATCACTGGCATAGAGTTTAACTTGGGAATGCCTCTAGATATCAGAGTATGCTTGTCTCTGGAATCTGCCACATAGCTGATTAGTAATGCAGTGATACACATATTTCAGACATACGGCATGCGGTAAAAAGAAATGTATTCCCAGATTAATGTTCAAATATCAGCCCCAAAGCAAAACTTCATATCACATGTTTGAATAGTCTTGGGGGCATCTCCGTGGTTTGACTAAGAATGTCTCAGAGCTGGGGGGTCACAAATAGTACAGAAATTTTTTAAAAGGCTTCCATTATCATGTTTAAACCTGTGTTCCCTTCTATCTTATAGATATATCAGATTTTATGATATCATGATTATATAGTGTCATATCAAGTTATGTCTGGTAATAAAATAAAGTGATTGATGTTTATATAAAATATTTATTGTAACATATGAGAATATGTGAGAATATGCAAAAAGAAAAGATATAAAATAATAGAGTCTTGGTGACTTCCTTGCTAAAGGATTCAGTCTTAGAAAGTATTAATAAATGTATTCTTGAGCTCCCCTCAGTGTTACTTAACCTGTATTCTTATGGTAGCTATACCCTTGTCTATGATACTGGGAGACATTTAGTAAAGCCATCATTATAGATAGGGTATGTTCCTAAGATTTATATGATGTCTGACTCTAGACATTCATTCACCTGAATAAACGACTCGTTTGCTGCCCTGTCCTTGTATCGACATATCCTGGCCAAAAAAAGGTTGTCTTATAGACACCCATGTCCTATGGAACATGCCCTGCCAGTGACCACCTGGTTGTGCCCCTGTTCAGAATGATACATTTTCCTTGGTTATACATTTACTAATAGATATCCAGTTCCATGATATATTTTGTATATTAATTGCCATCCACTACACCACTGCTGAGTGCAGGGCACAGTGGAGTGAGTTCGAAAGAGACGACTCCTCCCCCCATCTACTCCCACTTATTCCCATCAAGCAGTACACTCCTATACAGGGCTTCAATGTGGGCACCGATTGTGAGTGAAGCAAGAGCTGCTTTGGTGCTACACTGGTGAGTGGGTCACATGGAATTATTCTTCCTCAGTTCCCACCCGCTGGCTGGTGATTGTGGGCCACAATGTCTTCTACAGTATAAACAGGTGTCAAGGACCCCTTTATTGGTCCAGATGTATAAATGCATTAGTGTATCATGTGGGCATCCAACCACATTGCAGCAGTGTTTTAGTTACAAACCAACACAGGAAACACAAGAGCACATACAGTATCTCACAAAAGTGAGTAAACCACTCACATTTTTGTAAATTTGTATTGTATCATATCTTTTCATGGGACAACACTGAAGATATGAAACTTTGATAAAATTTAAAGTAGTCAGTTTATAGCTTGTATAACAGTGTACATTTGGTGTGCCCTCAAAATAACTCAACACACAGCCATCAATGTCTAAACTGGTGGAAACAAAAGTGAGTACACTCCTAAATGAAAATGGACAAATTGTGCCCAATTTGCCATTTTCCCTCCCCCATGTCATGTGACTCATTAGCGTTACAAGTTCTCAGATGTGAGCAAGGGGAGCAAGTGTATTAAATTTGGTGCTATCGCTCTCACACTGACACTCACACTTTTTGCATATTCTCATACAGGTCACTAGAAGTTCAACATGGCAGCTCATGCCAAAGAGCTGTCTGAGGATCTGGAAAAAAGATCCTCATGAATATTGCCAACACCCTGAAACTGAGCTGCAGCACAGTGGCCATGACCATACAGTGGTTTAACACGACAGGTTCCTCTCAGAACTGGCCTCACCGCACAGTGCAACAAATTGGTCTGTATGGCTGAAGATAAGCAGACTAAGGACATGGATTACTGGAACCATAGCCTGTTGATGAACATATTTGGATCAGAATGTGTCAAGCGCATGTGGTGATGATCAGGTGAGGAGTACAAAGACAAGTGTGTCTTGCCTACAGTCAAGCATGCTGATGAGAGTGTCATGGTTTGGGGCTGCATGAGTGCTGCTTGGTGTGGGGAGCTACAGTTCATTGAGGGAACCATGAATGCCAACATGTACTTTGTTGTACTGAAGCAGGGAATGATCACCTCTCTTCTGGACCACAGGGCAGTATTCCAACATGATAATGTGATAATGACCCCAAACACACCTCAAAGATGACTACTGCCTTGGAGGTAAGAAAATGAGGGTAAAGGTGCTGGATTGGCCAAGCATGTCTCCACAACTAAACCCTATTGAGCATCTGCGGGGCATCCTCAAACAGAAGGTGGAGGAGCACAAGGTCTCTAATGTCCACCAGCTCTGTTATGTCCTCATGGAGGAAAGGAAGAGGATTACAGTGATTGGAACCTATGAAGCTCCAGTGACCTCCATGCTCAAGAGAGTTAAGGCAGTGCTGGAAAATAACGGAAAACACACAAAATATTGACACTTTGCCCATTGTCACTTACAGGTGTACTCACTTTTGTTGTCACTTAGGGGTGTACATACTATTGTTCAGCTTTTTAAACATTGATGGCTGGGTGTTGAATTATTTTGATGACACACCAAATTAATACTGTTATACAAGCTGACTAATGATTACTTTACATTGTGTTGAAGTGTCATATCTCCAGTGTTGACCCATGAAAAGAAATGACACAATAATAACAAAGGATGAGGGGTGTAATCCCTATTGTGAGATACTGTGTGTATATATATATATATATATATATATATATATATATATATATAGTGGCAGGGTGACCTTGGGCAGTCACATGTTTCTGCCAGTAGGTGGAGCAAAGCAGGATACTACCTGCAAGCCTACCTGTTTATAGTTAGTTACAGCCGCTCCGGGGTTGGCTCTTATTGGGAGTAGACAATGTTGGGTGGGTGTCTACTCTGTGTTCCAGGACAGGTTTTGTGCAGGTCCCTGGAGGCCTATAAAAAGCCTGGTGCTGAAGGTGATCTGGTTGACATGGTTTCCAACTGGAGGCTTGGAGCAGCAGAACTGCGGAGAGAGCTCTGGCCCCCAGAAGCTTGAGGGAAGCCTGTACCATACTGTAGTAGGAGAGTACAGTGCTGATGGTCCAGACCACTGAGTAGAGAGGGATCTCTATTTGTGTGCAGGTAGTGGCCAGAAGGCTGAGGTTTTGTGTCTGTATGATTAATCTGTGCTTGAATAAATCTGGCTGAGGCCAGTGTTGAACAGAAGCCTGGAATCAGTGTGCCATTGTGTTAACCAATGCAGCGATCCATGAGCTAAAGAATCCCTGAGACTGTCCAAGATGGCGGCTAGACGAGTATGAGTCTTCCTATATATTAGATAAAGTAGCAGAGAATGCATTAATAGATATGTGCACTTTGAATGGGTATGAAGGCCTTATCACATTTGATCAGATCTAAATTTAGGTCCCTGGGACAGTCCCCCTTTTTTTTATAACACTCAGTGCATCTTGACTTTATTTTATTCACTATATATTCTACACTACCCCCCAAAAAACCACATTTACTTGTATGTTTTTTTACGAGTGCAGAGAAATTCTAAAAACACAGGGAAAACATTAAAATTCCATGCAGAGTTTGCTTTTTTGGATTTGAAACCGGCCCCCAGCACTACAACACAACTGTACCAACCGCTGGGGCCCATAAACAAGACCATTTTTGGCCAAACAGGGTCTGTCCCAAACATGTAAGTTGGGCAAAGGGGGGGGAAGAGGCCCTTTGGGCCAACCCACTGGAGGGGTTTAAATTCCCCATAAAAACAAATCATCAGCATTTTAAAAATCCAGCCTGATCCTCCTCCTCCGCATCTGCTGGTCAAAAGTTCAGGAGGCCTCTTTGATCCAGGTATCTTGTCGTCTGTCAGTGGGTTTTGGAACCTTTTTTTAATTTTAGGTTAACTTTTCCCCTAAATTATCCATTATAGAACTTAATTGACTTTGGGAAGATTTCATGTTCTCTATCTCTATCTCTTTCTCCTTTAAATATTTTAGTTGCGCCTCCCCCGAAATAAAGTATTTCACTGAGGCAACATCGAGATTTGTTAATCTTTGGGCTCTCTATGACTTTGAACTGTCTTTTTGCTTTTAATTTTGGAGCGCTTACAGACTGTAAATGGTAATTAGGAGAGATTTAGGGGAAAGTGATACGAACAATTTTGGGGTATAAAAAAATCATTCCATATGATCTTACCATTGTCACTCGACTATTCATATGGAGGGGCCAGAGGCAGAAAAAAGGGTCTGTTTTTTTTCAGAAACAGCCTATCCTGGCCCTTCAATGTATCTGGTATTTAATTTATTACAGATCTGACATTTTGCAAAACCCAAACCAAACCCATGGGCAAGAGGGGGGCTGGTTAAAACAAAATCAAAGCCCTTTTTTTTCAAAGTTACCACTTCATCTGAGAGCTAGCCTATTAAAGGGGTTTTCATCTCAAGTTCTAGGATGATGAAGAAATAATCTGCTTTGCTCTGTCACTTCCTGGTCAAGCTGTCTTATCAGATTCTCTGTTTTTTAATCTAGATTAAATAAAAATTACCCTTTTCTGAGGTCCGGAGAAGCTTTTGAGCTAATGTAAACAGTAATTTGTCTTTTGTTGAAAATCACATAACACACAAGCTTCACATGCTGGCCTCAACCTGTGTGATGACTTCCCCCTGCTATTTAAAAGAACAAACAGCAGGGGGGGGTACAAGGTGGTAATTGGGAAACTAGAAAGCCCCAGAAGGTGAAAAAAATCATTGTCTCCTTAACAAAAAAAAAAAAAAAAAGAACAAAGCAATATAAAGGAAAACATCTTTATTTTGGTTCCCTACTTTTGAAAGTATTTTTTGAGTGGGGAAAACCCCCTTTTAAATCCTTATTATTGTTTTGTGGTATGCATTTTTATTATTTTATTAAGGTTGTTGAAAATGGGAAAGGTTGTTCCTTGGTTTATAGGGGGTTCCACGGAGGAAAGAAGAGAAGATTTTGGGCAGGTTTGGGTCTATCCCTTCTCAATGTTAAAAAGACCCTGCACTAGTTCCCCCGTAACCCAAGCAAATTGAGAGGGTTGTTCTCCCGGTTTTATCATTTAAACTTTAAAGGGAACAGGATGGGCCCCACCTGTCCTGAAAAAGTTGTGGGGGTGGAAATTACCCGTGTAGGGCCACACTTAAATTTTTTTGCTTTTTTAAAACAAACTCTATATGTGATGTTTTATTCTAAAAACTAAGTTCTATCCCTTAAAATTTAAAAAAA
>JAODAL010024027.1:0-61444 GCA_025379985.1 Phyllomedusa bahiana | reverse complement strand
TATCACAGAGCTCAGCTTCTCTCCTCTATCATATAACCCTATATAACAGAGCTCAGCTCCTCTGCTCTATGACATCCTGCTCTCAGAGAGTGCAGCATAAACCACCTGACAGGTTGCCTTTAAGGGCCATCTTTTTAACCCCTTACCGACATATGACATATGAGTACATCATACAGCTGGTAAGGTGCGCTGCAATCCCGCTACATAGCCAGCGGGTGTTAGCTGCTAATTGCAGCTAACACTCGTCGGTTAGAGCCTGCTCTGTTTAATCAATGAGAAACGGTGTTGCCTCACTTTGATCGGGATGTCCGCAACAAAATCGCGGGGTACCGATCGATTAACACGGCAGCTGGAAACATTGTGAAGGCTTCCATTGGTGCCTTGTTTCCTGTTTCATGTTTTCTGGGGCAGGAAGTAGTAAAACCGCCATCTTTGTACACCCTAATGCATTGTATTTCAATGCATTAGGCTGTACAAACGGTCGTGCCACCTATTGGTGAAGCAACCTAGGGGGACTCAAAGAAAAAAAAGTTTTAAAGTGTAAAAAAAGTAAAAATAATTAAAAGTTCAAATCACCCCCATTTCGCCATTTAGCAAATAAAAAAAAGTTACACATATTTGGTATCGCCACCTCCTAAAAAGGCCGATTACAATACAACATAATTTTTCCTATACCATGAACACCGCCTAAATTGTTTTTTTTTTTTAGTCATTTCATGTCACCTAAAAATTGCAATAAATGTAATAAAAAAAGTGGCATGTATTTCAAACTAGCTTTAAAAAGTACTCTTCGGCCCGCAAAAAATGCATCTTCACTCAAGTCCGTAGGTGTTAGTACAAAAAAATAGCGCAGCCACACAAATTTCAAAAATAGAAAATGTTTGGAATTTTTTTACGGTACCAAAACATAACAAAAACTGTAAATGTTTTGTATTGTCTGATTCATATCAACCTGCAGAATAAAGAGAACACATAAATTTTACCAAAGATTGAATGCCGTAAAAGAAAACATTGGCAAACATGGCACAAGTATGCTTTTTTTTTCACATTTTACCCCACTTAGATTTTTTTTTTTTGCGTTCCCCTGTATATCCTATGGTACAGTGAATGACACCATTAGACATTATATTTTGTCCCACAAAATTAAAGCCACCGTATGACTATGTAGATGAAAAATGAAAAAGTTATGGTTCTGGGAAGGCGAGGTGGGAAAAATTAACATGAAAAAAAAAATAGGCCTCAGGGTTAAGAGGTGAATATAAGAGATGGTAAAGAGCTACATATTTCATTTCAAACAGCTGCATCCCACCCAAAGCCTCTTGCAAACAGCTAATTTTTCTAGGGGAAGCCACAGGTGTTGAAGATGAGATGCAGTATTATGTATTTCCCCCTATGACATCCCTATGGTCTAATACAGGGGTGTCAAACTGCCGGCGCTCCAGCTGTTGGGAAACTACAACTCCCATCATGCCCACTGTTATAGATTATACAAATGCATGATGGGAGTTGTAGTTTCCCAACAGCTGGAGGGCCGGCAGTTTGACACCTGTAGTCTAATAAGACACCAGAGTGGTGTTTGTGGTGTGACCATGCACCAGCAATATTTACTGGCTGCAAATATCCTGCAAGAGTTGTAACTATATGACTATCTGGCTATTACAGTGGCCAAATGCATTGGCCTTTATCCCCGTGATAATGGGATATGATCAGCCAGAAAGTGACAGAACCATAGTGACCGCCTGATTTTCCAGCACCCCTATGTGACAATAAGGTGCATGCAGTATTTGTAACACAAAGTTCTTCACTCCTGCACCATCTCTTCAATTACCCTACTGAATACGAATGTTTATCTTGGCTCCAGTGAAACCATAAACTAGAGCACAGTACAATAAAGAAATAACCGGCTCTATTTCACAACATATTTCCGATCTAGTGCTGTGGCACAGGAGCAATAAACACCTAACACAACGCCAGCTCCGAGCCTCCTTGCTATCATGATACATGTGGGCTACATAGTATACCGGACAGGATGAGTGGTGTGTCACTAATGACCCAGTGCACGCAGGACAATGAAAATCTCACCTAGTCACTTTCAAGAAGCAGAAATAACAACCAACTAAACCAACTATACCCTTGGATGTTTACTACAGAATTATCAGGATAAGAACCAACCAAAAGTGAACCAAGACAAATACTAGAAAAAATGCCAGCAAGATATACAGAGATTACAGAATAAACATCAGTGGTGCCAAGACTAGACTAGAGTTATTTTGAGACAAGCGAGGTCTTCAAACCCACTGATTCCCTATGGATATAAAAACAAGGTGGACAAATTCCTGTGGACTTTAGGAGTTAGCTGGATCCCTCCAGGAGTCAATCTGACAGTAAGATAGTAAACAATAGGCACCGGCATGAACATCATTAGAAAAACGAAAAAAGTTAGACACCAGCACAAATTCTTAAACAAACTAGCTACCTGCCCTGAGCAAATAATACATATTTAAAGGACCAGGTTACATGTGAAAGTAATTGCATCTCACTAGGATAGGCCATCACTTTGAAATAACGGAGGGGCCAGACCCCCACTGATCACAGCTGATTACAGCCAGCTCACTTGATACCTCCACATACAGTGCTTAACTACATGAAGGGTACGCAAATCACCTGAAGGACCATTAGGCAGCACGTAATCGAACACAACTTGTGATTTAGCCCTAAAATAAAATCTTCCAATTGATGTATTTCATGTTAAAATTCAATGTTTGCAAGCTGAGGCGCCTCGAGCTAGTCCTGCTCTCAGTCATTGCCGTCATTGGATTTAAACACGGAAAAATTAAATTGGAAGATTTTATTTTGGGGCTGGATCACACACTTTTGTTGGAGTTTGACTTTTGAGACCCCCAGCAATCCTGAGAATAAAGGAGTTCACAGTCTTTTCTGTAGAGCAGCGCTCATAGCTGCCTGCTTGATAAGAACTACACTACCTTTGGAGATGGAGAGAGATACAGTGGGGAAATTAAGTATTTGATACACTGGTGATTTTGCAAGCTATCCTGCCTGCAAGGAGTGGAGAGATCTGTAATTTTTATCAAATTCACTGTATGAATTTTAAATAATTTCCATTTTTATTTCATGAAATAAGTATTTGATCACTTACCAAGCAGCAAGAATTTTGGCTCTCACAGACCTGCTCCTACTAATCATTACCTGTATTAATTGCACCTGTTTGCACTTGTTAACTGTATAAATGACACCTGTCCACACAATCCATTACACTCCAACCTCTCCACCATGGCCAAGACCAAAGAGCTGTCTAAGGACACTGGGGACAAAATTGTAGACCTGCACAAGGCTGGGATGGGCTACAGGACAATAGACAAGCAGTTTGGTGAAAAGACAACAACAGTTAGTGCAATTTTTAGAAAATGGAAGAAATACAAGATGACTGTCAATCATCCTCAGTCTGGGGCTCCATGCAAGATCTCGCCTTGTGGGGTAAGGATGATTCTGAGAAAAGTCAGGATTCAGCCCAGAGCTACATGGGAGGATCTGTTCAATGGGGCATGGACCACAGTTGTGCCAGCATATCCCCTCACCTGCAGCAGCCACTGACCCTGTTCTGCTGACACTTCCGCCTGTGACCTTACCCTGCTGTTACTGCTGCTTCTGGTGCATTTCCCCAGTTGACCTGTAGGGCGCGTGCATACATGCACTGTCCGGAATTTAGGGGCAGCACATGCCAAATTCATCTTCCACAGTCGATCATCCCCATCCATAGAGCTTTTAGGGACACCTGTTCCAGCTGTTCTGACCCAGTTGTTGGTGTCCTTCCTTGGTCCGCTTGTGTGCGTTCACCTAGTTTGCCTTTCTGTTACCAATTTTCCTGCTTCCTCCCAGACTCTGCTTTGCTGCCACCTGACCTGTTGCTTGTGCCCTGACTACGTTCTTGCCTCATCCTCCTGTACCACATTATCCGGCTAGTCGGACCTACGACGAGGATAGCGACCTAGGGGTTTCCCGCAGCAAAGTCCATCTTTCCTTGCGGCAGGCTCCAGTGAGGACCGGGAAGTCTGTTAGACTCCACTTCTCGGCGTAGGCAACGCCAACCCTTCAGGTGACCGGTGGATCCACCTCTTGCCCTCAGTGCCAGATCGTGACAGACAGATACACGAGATAGACAGAAAAGTATATACTGTAGATACATATGAGATAAACACAGTATTTACTTTTCATATGTATATTTTAAATTTACAAACACAAATATTTCTATACAAATTTAAAATGAATTTAATAACGGCAACAGTGCTTTAAAAGCGATCTGCATCCAGACTGTGAGACTTATGTAAAATACGTTCCCTATTAAAGGAGTTTCCCACTAAAAACTTTCATGGCATATGGATAGGATATCAAAGTCTGATAGTCCCTCTGGGATCCACACCTATCTCAGGAATGGGCCCCCATAAGTGTACAGCCCATTATACTTGGAACATCCTCAGAACAGAATGGAGAGCCTGAGCTGACACGTTTGGGGGCTTGTTCCCGAGATAGCTGTGGATCCTGGCAGTGGGGCTGCCACTTGTCAGACTTTGATGGTACATTGTAGCAATATGCCATCAAAGTCTATGTAGTCTTAGTAATAATGTATCTCCTATAGTTATATTAGCTCAGGATCACCATGATGTTAGGATCAGTGATCCCAGTGACCTTACAGTGTGATACTTTTCATTGGTCGGCGGATTGTCCAGGACAACTCTTAATTTCAATCAATAATGAATAAAATTGTTTAAAAACTCTCTCCAGTGCCCTCCTGATCCAAGCAGCCCGGCGCCAGCATCACGGGTGTCAGGTCTTTGGGAAGCTTCAGTTACTCTGTATCCTGTTATAAATGGGTCATATAAGGAGGAAATCAGACTCTTATTGCCCCAAAACTGGTGTCCAGACATCAGAAAAGCCCACCTGGTCCATCCAGTCTGCCCCGCTATTATTTCCTTGTGTTTCTATGATAGGATAGATCTTTATCCCAGGCAGGTTTGCATTCACTTACTTCTGAATTTCGAACCCCATGTACCGGAGGTTTCTTCCAATCTACAGGCAGTCCTAGACCTACACCGTTCTGACTTACATCTGTCCCCTAGTTACAAACAGAGGCTTAAGGGGCATGCTGGCACTGGTAGTTCCATGTTCCACAGCAGATAGTAGCTGTGGAACAACAAGCTCCAGCATGCCACAGCAGCACATGAGGTGAAAATGAGATGAAATCTTCTTAACAGGGGCACAGACAGCAAAACAAATGTAAAAACCCTTCCCTGCAGAATCCAAAACTAAGAAAAAAACCTTTTGTACTAGAGGTATATTTTAATAAATATACCTGTTTCGACTTACATACAAATTCAACTTAAGAACAAACCTATAGTCCCTATCCCGTTCATAACCCGGGGACTGCCTGTACTGCTCTTCCTGTAGATTATCATCTTGTAACATTGCTTCTGATTTTTTAGAACTCAACTTTCCTAGACTCCTGACTGGGTACTTGGCCATGCTATGCAGCATCATTACAGAACTTCGGCTATGTTCACATCGGCTTCAGAGGTTCTGTTTGGAGCCTCCGTGGCAGATGGCGTCAATAAAGATGGATGAGGCTTCACAGCGTGCCACGCTATTGCATTGGTTTAAGAACTGACACCATGACAGTAACCCTATGGAGCCCACTGCAGTCAGTAGTGTCCGCTGGGCACCACTGGGGTCTGTTGTGTAACGGATGTGGCCCCGTCGTTGAGTTTAGATTTCTGTTCCTTATAACGAAGGAGGACATCGGAAATGTGAATGTAGCCCGAGCCGGCTGGTCAATCTGATTCCAGGAAGGCAGGTGGTAACTTGTGAGATCTGTAACCGTGACCTCATAACTTTAACATGTCAAGACTTAGGGCCACATGTATGAACCTGTTTTGGTCTAAAACTCACTTTTTTGCCCATAGTAACCTATGACAGATACGCACTGGTGACTTGTTGCTTGATCTATACAGATCCATTATTAGCAAAGCAAATATTTATAGTCCCGGCCACTATACAAGACAGACATTGTAGTGAATGGATGATCTCAGGAATTCTCAAACCACAACTCCCAGCAAACCCTAGGAATGATGGCAGCTGTTGTGAGACCTAGCACACCCTCAGGAGATGCTGCCACTTGTAGTTCCACATCATCGAGAGAAGCCACAGGTTACAGTACACACTGCAGGAAAAAGCATCACAAGCTGCTGCATAACCTCCTGCAATCTCAGCTGTCAATCCAAATTGCTCCATCACCTCCAGGCTACATAACGATGCTCAGCAACAGCACCACTGCACAGACGCGTCCCTATCAGCCCCAGAGATGCAGAAGAAACCCCCTGCTTACCAGACTTTACCAGCATGGCCCTGTGCATCCCGGTGCCCGCGGTGTCAGGTACCCTCACCCGGTCAAACCACCTCTGTGACATGTCTGCGCCCCCTGCCGCTGCCGGGGATCTGCAGAGCGCTCGCAGCTCCGTGCTGTTTTCTAGCAGAGCAGCAGTCATGTGACCTGTGCTGATGCCGGAGCCTCCCCTGCTCCATCCTCCAGGACTGTACACAGCCCACACAGCGTGCAGAGCATCGCAGCCCCCGGCTCCTCCAGGACTGTACACAGCGTGCAGAGCATCGCAGCCACCGGCTCCTCCAGGACTGTACACAGCCCACACAGCGTGCAGAGCATCACAGCCACCGGCTCCTCCAGGACTGTACACAGCCCACACAGTGTGCAGAGCATCGCAGCCCCCGGCTCCTCCAGGACTGTACACACAGTGTGCAGAGCATCGCAGCCACCGGCTCCTCCAGGACTGTACACAGCCCACACAGCGTGCAGAGCATCACAGCCACCAGCTCCTCCAGGACTTTACACAGCGTGCAGAGCATCGCAGCCCCCCGCTCCTCCAGGACTGTACACACAGCGTGCAGAGCATCGCAGCCACCGGCTCCTCCAGGACTGTACACACAGTGTGCAGAGCATCGCAGCCCCCGTCTCCTCCAGGACTGTACACTGCCCACACCGCGTGCTGAACATCGCAGCGCCAACTCCTCCAGGACTGTACACACAGTGTGCAGAGCATCGCAGCCCCCGTCTCCTCCAGGACTGTACACAGCGTGCAGAGCATCGCAGCCACCGGCTCCTCCAGGACTGTACACAGCCCACACAGCGTGCAGAGCATCACAGCCCCCAGCTCCTCCAGGACTTTACACAGCGTGCAGAGCATCGCAGCCCCCAGCTCCTCCCGGACTGTACTCACAGTGTGCAGAGCATCGCAGCCCCCGTCTCCTCCAGGACTGTACACAGCCCACACAGCGTGCAGAACATCGCAGCGCCAACTCCTCCAGGACTGTACTCAGCCCACACAGCGTGCAGAACATCGCAGCGCCAACTCCTCCAGGACTGTACACAGCCCACACAGCGTGCAGAGCATCGCAGCGCCAACTCCTCCAGGACTGTACACAGCCCACACAGCGTGCAGAGCATCACAGCTCCCGGCTCCTCCATGACTGTACTCAGCCCACACAGCGTGCAGAGCATCGCAGCCACCGGCTCCTCCAGGACTGTACTCCGTGCAGAGCATCGCAGCCCCCAGCTCCTCCAGGACTGTACTCAACCCACACAGCGTGGAGAGCATCACAGCCACCAGCTCCTCCAGGACTTTACACAGCGTGCAGAGCATCGCAGCCCCCAGCTCCTCCACGACTGTACACACAGTGTGCAGAGCATCGCAGCCCCCATCTCCTCCAGGACTGTACACAGCCCACACAGCGTGCAGAGCATCGCAGCCCCCGTCTCCTCCAGGACTGTACACAGCGTGCAGAGCATCGCAGCTCCCTGGCTTCTCCAGAACTGTACACAGCATGCAGATCATCGCAGCCCCTGGCTCCTCCAGGACTGTACACAGCCCACACAGCATGCACAGCATCCCAGCCATCGGCTCCTCCAGGACTGTAAACAGCGTGCAGAGCATTGCAGCCCCCAGCTCCTCCAGGACTGTACACAGGCCACACAGCGTGCAGAGCATCGCAGCCCTCAGCTCCTCCAGGACTGTACATAGCGTGCAGAACATCGCAGCCCTCGGCTCCTCCAGGACTGTACACCATACATGCCAACTCTCCCGTTTTTGGCGGGGGGGTCCCGCTATTTGGGGTCCCCTCCCGCCCTCCCGGGGGAGTTGGCATCCCCCCCGCCGCCCGCTGGGGGGGGGGGTCCTTTAACTCCCCGGGGCGCTGGTGTAGCGCTGGTGCTTTACTGTGGCGCCGCCGGTCCGTTCCCACAGACGGGTGAAGCGATCGCTCCCTCCTGCATCCTCCCCCTGTATGTCCGGCGCCGCTGTGCGCCGTACACACGTCAGCGTCACAGGGGAAATGACGCGCGGCTGCTCTCACTTCCCCTGTGACACTGCTGAGGAGATGTCGAGGAGCGGGCCGCTCTGCAGGAGCCTGGTCAGGTAAATGGATTTTATTATTTTATTTTTATTAGTTTTAGGGGGGCACTGTCTGGCTACAATGGGGGGTCTACCTGGCTACAATGGGGGTCTACCTGGCTACAATGGGGGCAATACCTGGCAACAGAGGGGGCACTACCTGGCTAACAATGGGGGCACTACCTGGCAACAGATAGGGCACTACCTGGCTAACAATGGGGGCACTACCTTGCTACAATGGGGGGCACTACCTGGCTACAATGGGGGGCACTACCTGGCTACAATGGGGGCACTACTGGCAACAATGGAGGCACTACCTGGCTACTAATGGGGGCACTACCTGGCTACTAAAGGGAGTACTACCTGGCTACAATGGGGGCACTACCTGGCTACAATGGGGGGTCTACCTGGCAACAATGGAGGCACTACCTGGCTAACAATGGGGGCATGGCGGCACTACCTGGCAACAATGGGGCACTACCTGGCTACAATGGGGGGCACTACCTGGCTAACAATGGGGGCATCTACCTGGCCAACAGAGGGGGCACTACCTGGCAAACAATGGGGGCATCTACCTGGCAAACAATGGGGGCACTACCTGGCAAACAATGGGGGCACTACCTGGCAAACAATGGGGGGCATCTACCTGGCTAACAAAGGGGGGCTTCTACCTGGCTACAACTTTGGCTCTACCTGGCTACAGAGAGGGCATCTATTTGGCTACAAGGGGGCATCTACCTGCCTGAAAGGTGCACTACCTGGTTATGGGGGGCTACTACCTGGCTATAAGGGCATCTACCTGGCTTTCAGAGCATACAGAGCATCGCAGCCCCCAGCTCCTCCAGGACTGTACACAGCGTGCAGAGCATCGCAGTCACCGCCTCCTCCAGGACTGTACACAGTGTGCAGAGCATCGCAGCCACCGGCTCCTCCAGGACTGTACACACAGCGGGCAGAGCATCGCAGCACCAACTCCTCCAGGACTGTACACAGCCCACACAGCGTGCAGAGCATCGCAGCCCCCAGCTCCTCCAGGACTGTACACACAGTGTGCAGAGCATCGCAGCCCCCGTCTCCTCCAGGACTGTACACAGCCCACACAGCATGCAGAGCATCGCAGCCCTGGCTCCTCCAGGACTGTACACACAGCGTGCAGAGCATTGCAGCCCCCAGCTCCTCCAGGACTGTACACACAGCGTGCAGAGCATCGCAGCCCCGTCTCCTCCAGGACTGTACACAGCCCACACAGCATGCAGAGCATCGCAGCCCCGACTCCTCCAAGACTGTACACACAGGGTGCAGAGCATCGCTGCCCCCGACTCCTCCAGGACTGTACACAGCATGCAGAGCATCGCAGCCCCCGGCTTCTCCAGGACTGTACACAGCGCGGAGCATCGCAGCCCCCAGTTCCTCCAGGACTGTACACAGCGCGCAGAGCATCGCAGCCCCCGGCTCCTCCAGGACTGTACACAGCCCACACAGCGTGCAGAGTATCGCAGCCCCCAGCTCCTCCAGGACTGTACACAGTGCGCAGAGCATCATAGCCCCTGACTCCTCCAGGACTGTATACAGCGTGCAGAGCATCACAGCTCCCTGGCTTCTCCAGAACTGTACACAGCATGCAGATCATCGCAGCCCCTGGCTCCTCCAGGACTGTACACAGCCCACACAGCATGCAGAGCATCCCAGCCATCGGCTCCTCCAGGACTGTAAACAGCGTGCAGAGCATTGCAGCCCCCAGCTCCTCCAGGACTGTACACAGGCCACACAGCATGCAGAGCATCGCAGCCCTCAGCTCCTCCAGGACTGTACACAGCGTGCAGAGCATCGCAGTCACCGACTCCTCCAGGACTGTACACAGTGTGCAGAGCATCGCAGCCACCGGCTCCTCCAGGACTGTACACAGCCCACACAGCGGGCAGAGCATCTTAGCACCCAGCTCCGCCAAGACTGTACACAGCGTGCAGAGCATCGCAGCCACTGGCTTCTCCAGGACTGTGCACAGTCCACACAACGTGCAGAGCATCACAGCCACCGGCTTCTCCAGGACTGTACACAGCGCGCAGAGCATCGCAGCCCCCCAGCTCCTCCAGGACTGTACACATCCCACACAGCATGCAGAGCATCGCAGCCCCCGGCTGATAGAGATCACTATGGCGCGCAGTGTGACTCGCAGCGCCGGGCCTCTCCCCCTCAATAGCGCTGGACCCCTCCTCTCCACCTTAGTTGCGCCGGGCCCCTGCACTCCAACACTGCAGCGCTGGGCCACTTACCAGTCCTGTGGGGGCCCCCAGAAGGCCCCTGTAGTTAGGGGGGCCCCCATAAGGCCCCTGTAGTTTGGGGGGCCCCCATAAGGCCCCTGTAGTTTGGGGGGCCCTCATAAGGCCCTGTAGTTTGGGGGGGGGGCCCAGTCAAGGCCCCTAAATGTTGTGGGGCCCCCTGAAGGTTATGGGGGCCCCATTCAAGGCCCATAACTGTTTTGTGGCCCCTGAAGGTTGTGGGGGCCCCGTTCAAGGCCCATGAATGTCATGAGGCCCCCCACAAACTACAGGGGCTTTATGGGGGCCCCACTATATACAGGGGCCTTATAGGGGCCCCACAATATACATGGGCCTTATGGGGGCTCGGGCCCCCACAGGACTGGGAAGTGGCCCGGTGCAACTGAGATGGAGTGGTGGGTCCCGGCACTTCTGAGGGGGAGTGGAGGGGCCCGGCGCTACTGAGGGGGAGTGGCCCACTCTGCGAGTCGCACTGTGCGCCATAGTGATCTATCTCAAGTGGCCAGTAGCGCCGGGCCACTTGCCAGTCCTGTGGGGGCCCCCATAAGGCCCCTGTAGTTTGTGGGGCTCCCATAAGGCCGCTGTAGTTTGTGGGGCCCCCATAAGGCCCCTGTGGTTTGTGGGGCCCCCATAAGGCCCCTATAGTTTGTGGAGCTCCCATAAGGCCCTTGTAGGTTGTGGGGCCCCCATAAGGCCCCTGTAGGTTGTGGGGCCCCCATAAGTCCCCTTTTTGTTGTGGGGCCCCCATAAGCCCCCTGAAGTTTGTGGGGCCCCCATAAACCCTCTGAAGGTTGTGGGGCCCCCATAAACCCCCTGAAGGTTGTGGGGCCCCCATAAACCCCCTGAAGGTTGTGGGGGCCCCAGTCAAGGCTCCTGAATGTAGTGGGGCCCTAATCATGGTCCTGGAAATGTTTGGGGCCCCGTTCAATTTTCCTCCATATGAGGGCCCACTCGAGTTCTCCCTCTACTAACGGGGACCTTCTACCTGGCTACCTACCTACAGAGACCCACTATCTACTTACCTATGGGGGTCCCTATAAAACTAGCTACCAAGGCACCACAGGAGTAATTATTACTATGTGGGGAACTATGGATGGGGAGTTTGTTCATAGGGAGATGTGTACAGGTGGGATTGTGAGTCTCAGGTGTTTGTGTTGTGAATTCTGCAGGGACTAGTGGTGTCCAGGACCGGATGGAGAAGAAAAGGGAAAGTGAACGACTTATCAGACGACGTCACCTGTGAGTCACTAAATATAACTGTACTGTGTGCACTTGTATCATCCATTATGTATGAAAACTGTCTAGGTGTAAGACTTTCTTTGTTGCTCATAGCAACCAATCAGAGCGCCCCTTTATAGTGCTCTGGAAAAATGTAAGGGGCGCTCTGATTGGTTGCTATGAGCAACAAAGAAAGTCTTAGACCAAGACAGTTTTCATACATGTCCCTCTATATGGTCATTGAATGGTGGTAATATTGGTCTTATTGTGATGGATTATATTCAGTAACAGTATTGTGCCATTATTCTGCATCTTTGGAGTTATGTGGTGATGATGTGGCGGTATTATTTGGTCTTTGTATATTGTGGTTATATTGGTAATATCGGCCTTAGTATGCTGGTTTGGTCAGTAACATCATAGTGAAATTAGTCACCATATGTAGTGATATGTGGCGGTACTATTCGGTCTTTGTATATTGTTGGGTTATATTGGACTGGGTATACTGGTTTGGTCAGTAACATAGTGGTGACACACGTTGATCATGCAGTGTTATTTGCTGGCCCTTGTATAAGTACTCATTACTGCAATATAAACTGTATGTTGTAGAATTCAACAAGAACTAAATCCAAAGACAATGGCGCAATTGCATTTTTTTTTTCTGGAGTTGGTTGGCAGTGGTTGCTGGGCGTGGTTGTTAGGGGCGGAGCGATGGTGTTGACAGGGGGCGGGGTTGACAGGGGGCGGGGTTGATGGGGGGCCCAGGTGTTTTAGCTGTAGGGGGCCCCGAAATTTCTGACGGCAGCCCTGAAAGCCAACCAAGGGATCCAGGGTATGTTTCTTGTATTCCTGGAACAAACACACACCACCTGGGGCCCCTGTACTTTTTTTGCCCCCGGGCAATTGCCTAGTGTGCCCAATGGAAAAGATGGTCCTGCAGCCCATACAGCGTGTAGAGCATCGCTGCCTCCGGCTCCTCCAGGACTGTACACAGCCCACACAGCGTGCAGAGCATTGCAGCCCCCAATTCCTCCAGGACTGTACACAGTTCACACAGCATGCAGAGCCCCCGCCTCCTCCAGGACTGTACACAGCCCACACAGTGTGCAGAGCATCGCAGCCCTGGTTCCTCCAGGACTGTACACAGCCCACACAGCGTGCAGAGCATCGCAGCCCCGGCTCCTCGAGGACTGTACACAGCCCACACAGCGTGCAGAGCATTGCAGCCCCAAGCTCCTCCAGGACTGTACACAGCCCACACAGTGTGCAGAGCATCGCAGCCCTGGGTCCTCCAGGACTGTACACAGTTCACATAGCGTGCAGAGCCCCCGCCGCCTCCAGGCCAGTACACAGCCCACACAGAGTGCAGAGCCTCGCAGCCCGGGCTCCTCCAGGACTGTACACAGCCCACACAGCGTGCAGAGCATCGCAGCCCCGGCTCCTCGAGGACTGTACACAGCCCACACAGCGTGCAGAGCATTGCAGCCCCAAGCTCCTCCAGGACTGTACACAGCCCACACAGTGTGCAGAGCATCGCAGCCCTGGTTCCTCCAGGACTGTACACAGCCCACACAGCGTGCAGAGCATCGCAGCCCCGCCTCCTCCAGGACTGTACACAGCCCACACAGCGTGCAGAGCATCGCAGCACCGTCTCCTCCAGGAGGTGTCTGAAATGGCCATGGGAAGATCACTGCATGAGCCTAGACTCTAGGAACCATGCATGCAGTTCTGCAGACACTTGATCATGAATAAATCATTGGTCAAACTTTCCAGCACTTCCACAATAGGTGCAAGATGCCAAATTTTCCTTGTATCCCATTCATTCAATCCAAGCAACCTATGCCTGGAAAATGGTGATAAATTCCCTTTGGTGGTGATGTTGGATATTGAAGCTGGAGACGAGATTTCTTCTGCAGCCCTTCAAAGAGGTTGTCCAGCGGGAAAAAATAAAAGCAGAAATGGGGCCAGAGCTTGGCAAAAAAACCCCTAAAAACAAAAAGATATACTTACCTCCCGATCCCCCGCCACCGCTGCTTTACAGCTCCCAGGATCCCCTTCTCTTCTGGTTTTTGTTCTGACACACTATGGGCAGTGGGTGGGTACATAAATCTGGTGTGTGATATGCCTTACATAGCTACAGGGCCGTTCCTAGGGGCGGGCAGTACGTGCGGTCGCCCGGGGCGCCGAGGTTCCGCTCACCCGCGGGGGGCGCCGCAGCCGCCCTGCCCGCCCGGAGGAGCGCCCCTGGCTCTGCGCGGCTGTTATAAAACAGTCGCGCAGAGTCAGCAACTGTCAGTACAGGGGAGGAGGCGGGACGGATCATTCCCGTCCTGACTCCTCCCCTATATCAGTGTCACAGGGGGCGCACAGCTTTCACCGCGCCCCCTGTGACGCTCGATCCCTGGGAGCTGCGTGCAGCGTAAGCAGCGTGATGACGTCACGCTGCTTACACCGCTCAGCAGCTCCCACTGCTGAGCAGCTCCGGACCGGGACGCGCGGACTGAGGTGAGTACTCTTGTTATTTTATAATTAGCCACAGGGGGGCATCTACTGGCTACAAGGGGGGCATCACTGGCTACAGGGGGCATCACTGGCTACAAGGGGGCATCACTGGCTAAAAGGGGGGCATCACTGGCTACAATGGGGGCATCACTGGCTACAAGGGGGGCATCCTGGCTACAAGGGGGGCATCCTGGCTACAAGGGGGGCACACAGCCTACAAGGGGGGCACACTGGCTACAAGGGGGCATCACTGGCTACAAGGGGTGCATCCTGGCTACAAGGGGGGCACACTGGCTATAATGGGGGCATCACTGGCTACAAGAGGGGCATCCTGGCTACAAGGGGGGCATCCTGGCTACAATGGGGGCATCCTGGCTACAATGGGGGCACACTGGCTACAAGGGGGGCACACTGGCTACAAGGGGGGCACACTGGCTACAATGGGGGCACACTGGCTACAAGGGGGGCACACTGGCTACAAGGGGGGCATCTGGCTACGGGGGAATCACTGGCTACAGGGGGCATCACTGGCTACAGGGGGCATCACTGGCTACAGGGGCATCTACTGATAACGGGGCATCTAATGGCTACAGGGGGCATCACTGGCTATAATGGGGGCACACTAGCTACAAAGGGGGCATTACTGGCTACAGGGGGCATCTCTGGCTACAAGGGGGGCATCTCTGGCTACGGGCGAATCACTGGCTACAGGGGGCATCACTGGCTACAGGGGGCATCACTGGCTACAGGGGCATCTACTGATAACAGGGGGCATCTACTGATCACGGGGCATCTACTGATAACAGGGGGGCATCAACTAGCTACAGGGGGGCATAAACTGGCTAGGGGGGGCATCTACTGGCTTACAGGGGGCATCACTGGCTACAGGGGGCTACTACCTGGCTATAGGGGGCTACTACATGGCTACAGGGGCTATTACATGGCTACCATATGAGATGCTATAGATGGGGAGTTTGTATAGAGATAGGAATTGGTAGAGAAGTGCTGATAAATTGAGGAGTCTTAAGATATTTGTTTTGTAAATTTTACAGTGAAGAGTCGGGAGTAGTCTTCATGGCGTCTGGGACAGATGGAGAAGAAGAAGAGAAAGAGAACAACTCTTCAGAGACATCTCCTGTGAGTCACTAGATATAACTTTACTGTAACCATTTTTATGTCTGCAGAGCCTGTGTTCAGCGGGTATCCATCACTGTATGCTGGTAATATTGGTTGAAGTATAATGGTTTGTATTCAGTAATGGTCAGTTTGTATTATTCAGTCACTATGTGGTGGTGATATGTGGTCACGGTGTTGCTGTATTTGGTCACTATGTGGTGATATGTGGTCATGGTGTGGTAGTATTATTCGGTCACTGTGTGCTGGTGATATGTGGTCTTAGTGGTCTTGGGATTCTGGTTGGTGTAGCAGTGTTATTTGGTAACTGTATGACTATTATCTAGTAATTT
Organism: Phyllomedusa bahiana; assembly: GCA_025379985.1. Taxonomy (NCBI): domain Eukaryota; kingdom Metazoa; phylum Chordata; class Amphibia; order Anura; family Hylidae; genus Phyllomedusa; species Phyllomedusa bahiana. The sequence continues at coordinate 45,508 of JAODAL010024027.1, read as the reverse complement.
TATATGTAGCATATTGTGGTAAAGCTTTTTGTATATTTTAGATTTGGTTGATGGTGATGCACTGTGTTTCATTATGGCGCATTATGTTACATTGGGGGGGGGCAAAATTTCTTCACCTCGCCCTGAGTGAAATTTAGCCTAGGAACGGGCCAGCATAGCTAGCATGTCTAGGCACATTCAAAAGTGTTGTGCCTGGTGCAAACTGTACCTAGTTTTGGCATATGACTGTTAATACATGTACAGTTAAGGAAATAATTATTTGATCCCTTGCTGATTTTGTAAGTTTGCCCACTGACAAAGACATGAACAGTCTATAGTTTTAAGGGTAGGTTAATTGTAACATTGAGAGATAGAATATTCAAAATCCAGAAAATCACATTTTATAAATTATATACATTTATTTGCATTTTTCTGAGAGAAATAAGTATTTGATCCCCTACCAACCATTAAGAGTTCTGGCTCCTATAAACCAGATGGACACTCCTAATCAACTCGTTACCTGCATTAAAGACAGCTGTCTTAAATAGTCACCTTTATAAAAGACTCCTGTCCACAGACTCATTCAGTCTACAACCTCTACAACATGGGCAAGACCAAAGAGCTTTCTAAGGATGTCAGGGACAAGATCATAGACCTGCACAAAGCTGGAATGGGCTTCAAAACCATAAGTAAGATGCTGGGTGAGAAGGAGTCAAGTGTTGGTGTAATAGTAAGAAAATGGAAGAAATACAAAATGATTGTCAATCGACATCGATCTGGGGCACCATGCAAAATCTCACCTCATGGGGTATCCTTGATCATAAGGAAGGGGAGAGATCAGCCTAAAACTACATGGGGGCAACTTGTTAATGATCTCAAGGTAGCTGGGACCACAGTCACCAAGAAAACCAATGGTAGAATATTACGTCGTAATGGTTTTAAATCCTGCAGTGCCCGCAAATTCTCCCTGCTCAGGAAGGCACATGTGCAGGCCCATCTGAAGTTTGCCAATGAACACCTGGATGATTCTGTGAGTGACTGGGAGAAGGTGCTGTGATCAGATGAGACAAAAATGTAGCTCTTTAGCATTAACTCAACTCGCTGTGTTTGGATGAAGAGAAATGCTGCCCATGACCCAAAGAACACCGTCCCCACTGTCAAGCATGGAGGTGGAAAAATTATGTTTTGGGGGTGTTTCTCTGCTCAGGGCACAGGAATACTTCACCGCATCAATGCGAGAATGGATAGAGCCAGGGCCGCCGATAGGGCAGTACAGGGGGTACTGCCGTACGGGGCCCGAGCAACAAGGGGGCCCGCGGGCTGCCGCGGCCCGTACTTACTCATCAGGGCCCTCCTTGCGGCCTCGTTGACGCCAGGGCCCGCCCCGCATACAGCAGGGTCCGCCCTGCATATAGCAGGGCCCGACCCGCAGCCCTGTACAAGCGAGGGTCCGCCCCGCATACAGAGGGGGCCCGCCCCGCAGCCCTGTACAAGCGAGGGCCCACCCCGCAGCCCTGTACAAGCGAGGGCCCGCCCCGCAGCCCTGTACAAGCCAGGACCCACCCCGCCGCCCTGTACAAGCCAGGGCCCGCCCCGCAGCCCTGTACAAGCCAGGGCCCACCCCGCAGTCCTGTACAAGCCAGGACCCGCCCCGCAGTCCTGTACAAGCCAGGGCCCGCCCCCGCAGCCCTGTACAAGCGGGGGCCCGCCCCGCAGTCCTGTACAAGCCAGGGCCTGCCCCGCAGCCCTGTACAAGCGAGGGCCCGCCCCGCAGTCCTGTACTAAGCCGGGCCCACCCCGCAGTCATGTACAAGCGAGGGCCCGCCCCGCTGTCCATACAAGCGGGCCGCCCCGCAGCCTGTAAAAGCCAGGGCCCGCCCCACAGCACTCTGTGCAAGCCAGGGCTACCGCCCATTCACACAGCGGGCCCCGTAGTTATAGGCATTGCCGAGTGTCGGCCCAGTTATCATATGAACAAGGCCGTGGCTCGATGAACTGACTCAATAGAACCGCTGCCTCACCTCGGCAGCACAGCCTAATGACCATAGGCTGTGCGCGAGGAACTTCCGGAGGGGGGGAGGAAGGCGGTGGGGGGTCACCACGCTGAGTGCGTGGTGACAGTCACGTCCGACAGTGTTGGGGCGGAAATGGAAGAAAGGGGGGGGGAAAAAGGTCGCTCGGGCGGGAAGGAGTTAAGGTAAGTATGAGTGTCTTTATTTTTATTAAACCTGCCTGCCAGAGGGGGAGCTATATAATTGCCAAAGGGGGGGACTATATACCTGCCAGAGGGGGGGCTATATCTATATAACTGCCTGCCAGAGGGGGGTTTTAATTGCCAAAGGGAGGGACTATATACCTGCCAGTGGGAGGGCTATAATCTTATGTTACTGCCAAGAGGGGAGGCTTTATAATTTGCAAAGGGGGGGACTTATAATGCAGAGGGGGGGCTATATCTATATAACTGCAGAGGGGGGCTATATAATTGCCCAAAGGGGGGGGGGACTATATACCTGCCAGTGGGGGTATATCTATATAACTGCAAAGGGGTGCAATTTAATTGCCATAGGGGGGGGACTATTACCTGCCAGAGGGGGGGCTTATCTATATAAACTGCCAGGGGGGCTATATAATCTGCAGGCGGGGTGGGATTATACTGCCAGGAGGGGGGCTATTATCTTAATACCTGCAGAGGGTGCCCATATATACCTGCTAGAGGGGGCTGTATATACCTGCCAGAGGGAGCCTATATACCTGCCTGAGGGGGCCTCTCTATGCTGCCAGAGGAGAACCTCCCCCATAGTTAACCTACCAAGGGAAGCCTATATATACTGCTGAGGGGCCTATCTATTACCTTACAGAGGGATCCTATATATACCTGCCTGAGGGGCCTATCTATATACCTACTAGAGGGAGCCTGTCACGGATGCCCCTGCGACCCTCGTCCCAGGTCGCAGGCGCCTCCGTGCCCCGACCCTGGCTGCGGCGCCGTCCCGCACCTCGGAGTCCGGGGTGCGCTCATCCCGCTGCCCGGGTCCCCAGTGACTTACCGACATCGCTCCTTGCCCCGTCCGGTGCTCGGGTATCTCGGCTGTGCGCGGCGCCGCCCATTGGGAGCGCGCGCGCGGCAGTCTGAGGGGGATCTTTTTTTTAAAGGGAACTGTGAGCCGGTAAATTGCCATTATGGGCACTGCTCCTATTTTAGCCGAGTCTTCCCAGTGGGCCTTTGCCGGATATTTAGTGCACATGCCTTTTGGGGAAGCGTTCCCAGAATGACTTGTTATCGCCTACCGTTGTGTACCGAAACCTTTTTGCTTACGTTTACCACCACGATCCTTGCCGTCTGCCCGCCCTTCTGACTGTCAACGTTCAGAACCTCAGCCGCCTGCCCCTGCCTTCTTCGCCTGTCCCCGACTACGAGCCTGACTGCCGATTCTGTACCTCGCCTACCCTTGGCCGCCAACCGCAGGCAAAGCCCCGCCAGGTTAGTTGACCTGGTGGACTCCCGCCCCCCCCCCCACAGCAAAGCAAGTCCATCCCCGCTTTGCGGCGGGCTATGGTGAATACCGGGACCCATTAGATTCCACTCCCTTGTGTGGCTTGACGCCACCGCTGCGGTGGTCAAGATGATCCACTCAGACCGTTTACAGTAAGATCCGGCATGGATCCCGCCAAAGGTGTCCTTGGCGAGCGTCGCCAATTCACCACCGTCGTGGTCCAAGCAATCAAAACAGATGCCGCAGCAAAGCTCAGCAGCTCGAGCAAGCTCTCCTCCTTGATGCAGCAGCTCATCGCTATCAGCAGCAGCAGGTGGCCGCAGTGGTTACTCCCATGTCGGTCGCTCCAGTTGGTCTAAGCTCGTTTTTTGCCATGCCGACAAAGTTTGACGTTGACACTAGGCCTGCGGGGCTTTCATCACCAGTGCTCCTTCATGTGGATCTTTTGGCTGGTCAGTTCCCTTCAGAAAGATCCAAGGTGGCTTTCGTGGTAGTCTCTCTCTGGTTAAAGCCCTGGCCCTGGGCACATCCCTCTCTGGGACGAGGTCGATCGGGTCACGCGAACCCTGGGTGACATTTTTCTACAGGAATTCCGGTTAGTGTCTTCTGAAGTGCTGCAGCCGCTTCGGTCTGCTGAGACCGCCCTGTTGAACCTGCAACAAGGGAACGGCCCTCCGTGGGATGAATACGCCGTCGCAGTTCCGCATTGCATCGGAGTGGCTTGGAAGAATGCAGCGTTGTGCGCCGACGTTCAAGAAGGGTCTCTCCTTCCGATTAAGGATGAACACGCGCCGGGGACTCTACGTCTTCTTTTTAAGCGAGCTCATTCCATTTGGCTAAACCGGATAGTAGCCGCTTCGCAGAGAGAGTGAGGAGCTCGCCAAGAGCAAGAACTGTCTACCACGCCGCCTGTACCGTCCTGCTCCAGTGTTTCTACGGCCTCCACCAGCTCATCCTTCCCAGCAGCGTTGGAAGAGGCATGCAGTGGATAGAGCCCACCCTGATCTCCGCAGGAACTTGACCATCGGCGTAAGGAAAACCTATGTCTCTTCTGTGGCAGCCTGAAACATCTCTCAGGGGTTTTGGCATGCTCCGTCCGCGGCGGCCGGGGGAGACGAGGACCATAGGCTACAGGGGACGGGGAAGGCGTCCTAGGGGTGCTGCAGTCTCTCTCCTCGTCTGAACATACCCGTCCTGTCAGAACGGAGCCGGCTGGACCCACTTTCAAGCTTCAGCCTTCCTGGGACTCCGGTTCGCTTTGGGAACTTCTTGGACGCTGCCATGGTGTCTCAACACATCTTCCGTGGTTCTCCTGGAGAAACCCCTAATCCATTCCTCCGTCAGTGGGGAGATCCTCAGCGATCTAGTCCGTTACGTTACGGATAGCCATGTTCCCCCCCATTCAAACTTGGAGCACTGCATAAGAGAGACTGTCGTTTTGTGTTACCCCGGTTTCCCCCCCCCTGCATCTATTGGGTCTTCCGTGGCTGCCTGCAACATTTGCCCGGTGCTTGACTGGCAGACGGGCGACAGTTTTGCGATGGGGCCCAGAGTGTCGGTCTCGCTGTTTGGTGGCGCCCTGCCCGGTTCTTACGCTTCTCCGGTCCAGTATATAAAGCTCTTGCGGGACTCCCCGCGTCATATGTGAGTTTTCTGATGCGCCTTTTCGAGAAGCAAGCAGAGGACTTGCCACCACATGTCCATTGATTGCCCGATTGATATTTGCCGGTACCAGCCCTCTCGCGGGCAGAAGTCTACCCCTCATCCGTTTCTGAGACCTCAAGCCAGGTCTGAGTACATCCGGGAAATTCTTCAGAAAGGAAAGATTTATTTAAAGTCCTCTTCTCACGTGGGGCAGGGATCTTCTTCGTGGAAAAGAAGGACGGCTCCCTACGACTCTGCATGCTACAGGGGTCTGAACAAGATCACGGTAAAGAACTGTTATCCTCTCCGTTGTTCCGGAACTATTCGTCCGTCCTACAGGGGCACGGTTCTTTTCCAGCGGGATTGAGAGGGGGCCTACAATTTGGGTCCGGATCCGCAAGGGCGTGAGTGGAGACGGGCTCTTCAAACACCTGAGTCGGACACTTAGAGTTCTGGTGATGCCTTCGGATCGGTAATGCGCCTGCTGTCTTCCAGGGAGTTCGTTATGATGTCTTCTGGGATTTCTCTATACCTGTGGGTGGTCTACCTGGACGACTCTGATATACTCTCCTGATCTAGAGACTCACGCCTTCAGTCCGCCAAGGTGCTACAGCGCAGACGATGCTAATCCCTTGTATGCCCAAATTAGGGAAGTGCCTCTTCATCATGTCTGCTTCCGTTCCTGGGTATTATTATCTCGGACAAGGGCTAAGGTATGGACCCAGCCAAGTTGTCAGCCGTATATTGCAATGGCCACGGCCCAGGGGGCTTCGGGCCATAAAACGGTTCATGGGGTTCTGCAACTTTTTCCGGCAGGTTTATTCGCACTTCTCCACGCTGGTGGTAAATTGTGGCCCTTACGAGGAGGAATGCCATCCACCGGAGCTGGCATTTCGAGGGCCGAGGAAGTGGTCTCCAAGCTAAGAAGGCCTTTGCCTCTGACGTCATCCTGTCGCGGCCAGACCCAGGCGAAACCTCTCCGCCTTGAAGTAGAGCCTCTTCGGTAGGCGCTGGAGCAGTCCTCATGCAAAAAGGTGCCACAGCAAAACAGTCTTGTGGCTGCTTTTTAAAATATTCTTTTCACAGGCGGGAGAGGTTATACACATTGGAGATCGGGAATTAATAAGCCATAAATGGCCCTGAAGAATGGCGATATTTGCTGGAAGGGGCCGGCATCCCATTGTATCTACTTGGATATAAAAACTCCAGTACCTCAAGACTGCCCAGTGACTTAGATCCACTCCAGGTAGAGTGGTCGCCTATTCTTCTCCCGCTTTAATTTTAGATTCATTTCCGCCCTGCCGAGCAAACGTGAAGGTGATGCCCTCTCCCGGCCTCCGACGTTGGTGGGTGGAAAGAAGCGATCCCAGAGCACATAATTCCTCAAGAATACCTTATCTCCGCAGCCCTCTGGGTCCTCCGGAACGTTCCCACCGGGGAAGACATACGTTCCGCCCTGCGTCGTAGGCGTACCTGAAGTGGGGGTCACTGCTCACTGGTGGCGGGCATTCCGTTGCCACAAAACGTTTCTCTGATTTCCCGGGGTACATTGGTGGCAGGTTCGTTAAGGACGTTAAAGAGTTGTCAGGCGGTGTACTCCTGTGCTCGCAACAAGGCTCCTCGCCACAAGCCGCAGGTTCTCTTGCACCCACTGCCATCCCTACGCAACCATGGTCTCACGTAGCGTTGGACTTCATAAACCAGACCTACCCCCGTCATCGCTTAATACAGTTGTGTGGGTGGTGGTAGTACCGGTTTTCTAAATGGCACATTTTGTCTTGCCAGGTCTGCCTTGGCCCCGCGCCAGGCCGAAGCTATTTTTTTTCCACATTTTTCGTTGTACGGCTCCCTCTCAAATCATCTCTGATTCGGGGGGTGCAGTTTGTTTCTTAAATTCTGGTGGGCCCTTTGCGCCTAATTAGGTGAACGCTCTTGACTTCTCTCGGGCTTTACCCACCCTCAGACGAGATGGCCAGGTCGAGATAGTGAATCAACGTTCTGGGATGTTACCTGCGCCATTTCGTGTCTGCACGGCAAAAATGTCTGGGCCAACTTACTTCCTTGGGGCGGAATTTTGTATAATTCATTTAGATCAGAGTCCGTGGGTTGCCCTCTCCCCTTCTATGTTGTGTACGGTTACATCCTCGCCCACCTCTCCGCTTTGCATCTATCCGAAGGTCCAGCTGCTGACTCTTGGTCCAGGACATAGGGGACCATTTGGTCCCTACCGCCAATCCTGCTCGGGGTCTGACCAGATGAAGGCGAGGCAGATAAAAGAAGAAGCCCTCCGCCTGGTCTTCTCCCGGGTGGTGATAAGGTGTGGCTGTCAGCCCGATATGTCCGCCTTCAAAATCCCCTCATTACAAACTGGGACCCCGTTTGTAGGACCCTTCGAAAGGTCCTTATGCGAAATAAACCCGTTGGCTATAAAACTCGGGCCTCCCTCCTACCAGGTATCCCGAACTCCTTCATGTCTCGCTACTAAAACCCTGGTCCTTAATCGCTTCTCTCAGAGGCAGTCCATCTCCGTCTTGGCTGATGCGCTATGTCTTTGTGGTTAAGAAATCCTGGGAATGAGGAGGACTAGAGGGAAGCGATATTTTTAGTGACTGGAAGGGGATTCGGGCCGAGGATAGGAAAGATCGTGGGGAGGGGAGGAGAAATTCCTGGACCGCAGCATTATCAGGAAAATTTCTCACTCTTAAATGAAGGGGGGACCCAGGGCAGGGGTACTGTCACGGATCCCTGCGACCCTCGTCCGTGTCGCAGGGGCATCCGTGCCCACGACCTGAGGGCCGCACGTCCCGCACCTTCGGTCCGGGGTCCGCTCATCCGCTGCCGGGTCCAGTGACTTACCCGGCCTCGCTCTGCCCGTCGTACTCGGTACATTGGGGTGCGCGGCGCCGCCCTTAGGGAGGCGCGCGCTGTGGCAGTCTGAGAATTAACAGGGACAGTGCGCCAGTAATGGCCATCCGGGCACTGCTCTATTTTAGCCCAGCCTCATCCAGTGGCCTTTGCGATCTTTAAGTGCCATGCCTATTGGGGAAGGTTCCAGAAAAGCCTTGTTCTAGCCTACCGTTTGTACGAAACCTTTTGCTTACGTACTACCGACCCACGATCCTTGCGCCTGCCCGACCTTCTGCCTGTCTATGTTCCGACCCGCAGCGCTGCCTGACTTCTTGCCTGTCCGATACGAGCCTGACTGGACGATTCGTACTGGTCCTACCATTGGCCGCCACCGCAGGGCAAGCCCGCCAGTGGTAGTGACTGGTGGACACCAGCCGCGAGCAAGTCCATTCCCGCTTTGCGGCGGGGCTCTGAGGGAAACCCGGACACTTAGATTCCACTCCCTGGTGTGGGCTACGCCACCGCCTGCGGTGGTCCAGGGCTCACTCCAGACCGTTACCAGAGCTCTAGATACTGCTGAGGGGGGCTATATATATACCTACCAGAGGGAGCTATTAAATACCTGCCTGAAGGGGCCTATATACCTTCCAGAGGGAGCCTATATATATCAGCCTGAGGGGGCCTATCTATATACCTGCCAGAGGGAGCCTATATATACCTGCATGAGGGGGCCTATCTATATACCTGACTGAGGGGGCTATCTATATACCTGCCAGAGGGAGCCCATATATACCTGCCTGAGGGGGCCTCTCTATGCCTGCCAGAGGGAGCCTATATATACCTGCCAGAGGGAGCCTATATATACCTTCCTGAGGGGGCCTATATATACCTGCCTGAGGGAGCCTATATATACCTGCCTGAGGGGGCCTATATATACCTGCCAGAGGGAGAATATATATACCTGCCAGAGGGAGCCTACATATACCTGCCTGAGGGGACCAATATGTACCTGCCTGAGGGGTCCCATATATACCTGCCTTACTGAGGGGGCCTATATATATCTACCTGAGGGGGCCTATATATATCTACTTAACTGAGGGGAGCTATAGAGAGAATTAACTGAGGAGGTATATACACCTATAATGAGCTGCTGAAAAAGTGAGGATTCTAAGATGTGTGTGTTAAATTCTGCAGAGACGAGTCATGGCCGAGAGAAGTCATCATGGCGATCTGGGCTGAAAGGAAAAAACAATGTGAAGACAACCACTACTTCCTGTCCTGGTACGTGGTCCATGCGCAGTCAGGTGGCACTGGAAGAGACATTAATTACGTTAGCGGCAAGATGTCCCGGAGGTCATCCCAGCCATCAATCTCCCAGGAGCAGGTAAGAGGAACACACCAGTCTTCTTACCTTCTAGTCATGTGAGGGGGGCAGTTAGTTTGCTGCTGTAACTCTTTACTTTCCTGTCTGGTTTGCCTCCTGCAGAACTTTCTGTCCATCTTTTTACATTTACAGAAAGTTTTGCAGGATGTATGGTTTGGATCGCTTGAATCACAATACACTGCAGTACACAAGTACCGTACTCTATTGTATTAGCGATCACTTGTACAAATACCCAGGTGAGACAGGAAAAAAGAAAAGGATTTAAAACTACAGACACTTTGGCTGTATGGGGCCCTGAAATTCCTGATGGCGGCCCTGGATTGAGCCATGTACTGTAAAATGACAACCTCCTTCCCTCCGCCAGGACATTAAAAATGGGTTGTGGCTGGGTCTTCCACCAAGACAATGACCCAAAACATACAACCAAGGCAACAAAGGAGTGGTTCAACAAGAAGCACATTAAGGTCATGGAGTGGCTTAGCCAGTCTCTAGACCTTAATGCCATAGAAAACTTATGGAGGGATTTGAAGCTCCGAGTTGCCCAGAGACAGCCTCAAAATCTTCCACACTTTACACCCCACAGAAACTACTCTAGTTAAAGTGTCTAATGACCTCCTCACTGCTAAATCTCAGGGCAACTACTCATTGCTGCTTCTTCTGGATCTCTCTGCAGCATTTGACACTGTGATCCACCTTCTCCTCATTATGCTCAGCGCCATTGGTTCTCATCCTACCTCTCTGACCTCTCCTTCAGTGTCTCATTTTCTGAATCTACCACCTCTCCTCTTCTTCTTGATGTTGGGGTTCCTCAGGGATCAGTTCTAGGTCCTCTCCTCTTTTCTCTCTACACAGCCCCCATTGGACAAACCATCAGCAGATTTGGCTTCCAGTACCATCTCTATGCTGATGACACTCAACTATACACCTCCTCCCGTGACATCACTCCTGCTCTGCTACAAAACACCAGTGACTGTCTGTCCGCTGTCTCTGACATCATGTCCTCTCTCTATCTCAAACTAAAACTCGCTAAAATTGAACTTCTTGTCTTTCCGCCATCTACTAAACAACCCCCCCCCCCCCCCCCGCGCGCTATTTCTGTTTCAGTGTGTGGCACCACCATAACCCCTAGGCAGCAGGCCCACTGTCTTATACTAGATTCTGATCTGTCCTTCACCCCCTATATCCAATCCCTTGCCCACTCCTGTCACCTGCACCCCAAGAACATAGACAAAAGCCGTCCTTTTCTCATTGTATAAACAAGTCAAACTCTCATTGTGGCTCTTATTCTTTCTCGTCTTGATTACTGTAACTCCCTGCTTATGGGTCTCCCTCTTTGTAAACTCTCCCCTCTTCAATCTGTTCTGAATGCAGCAGCCAGGCTCATTTTTCTTTCCAGCCGCTATATTGATGCCTCTACCCTGTGTCAGTCACTGCACTGGTTGCCCATCCAGTATAGAATACAACAGAAACTCATCACTCTCACCTGTAAAGCTCTCCACAGTGCTGCATGCCCCTACATCTCCTTCCTCATCTTTGTCTACCACCGTACCCGTTCTCTCCGCTCTGCTGCTGATATCAGGTTACATTCCTCAATCATCCGAACCTCCCATACCCGTCTCCAAGATTTCACACGTGCTGCACCCGTGCTCCAGAACATGCTACCGCGGGCGATCAGGCGCAATCTCAACCCTAATAGTTTTAAGAGGTCCCTGAGAACACATCTTCTCAGTTTGGCTTACCAAGATCCCTAATTGCTTACTCCCAACTGCTATCACACACTTCTGTCACTCCCTTCACTAGGGCACTCACAGGCACTTATCTGTATATAGATGTACGGTCTGGGTGGCAGATTCATCCACTTTTCATGTACTCCACCCCCTATTTATGAAACATGGCTGGACCATTGTAAACTTGGCACTTCTCACCGTTCGTTTCACCCATACACCTAATAGATTGTAAGCTCTCACGAGCAGGGCCCTCACACCTGTGTCTTATCTGTAAGTAGCTTTTTACTGTATAATTTCTGTCTTTTTGTCTGTACTTATACTCTCTAATTTGTAAAGTGCTGCGGAATATGTTGGCACTATATAAATAAATAGTATTATTATCTAGAGATGATCTTCAAAGAGGAATGGACAAAAATTCCTCCTGATGTACGCAAACCTCATCAACTAGAAAAAACGTCTGACTGCTGTGCTTGCCAACAAGGGTTTTGTCATCAAGTATTAAGTCTTCTTTGCCAGAGGGATCAAATACTTATTTCTCACTGTAAAATGTATATAAATTTATATAAATTCATACAATATGATTTTCTGGATTTTATTTTGGATATTTTATCTCTCAAAAAATTAACCTACACTTAAAATTATAGACTGTTCATGTCTTTGTCAGTGGGCAAACTTACAAAATCAGCAAGGGATCAAATAATTATTTCTTCACTGTATACAATAAGGCTACAACAGTTTTTTGATGCAAAATACACCCAAAACATGATGCAACCGAAATCTAACATGTCGCCCAATGTGCAGAGCATTGCTCCCATCAAGTTCATGTCTCCAATTCTGTAGGATTTATCTGCACTACTGAAGCAACTATGGGAATTTCACAGTAGGAGCCTGAATGCTTTAAGCAAAGCTATAGATCATTAAAACACTTGAGATAATTGAGATATGAGATAATTGGTCTAACTTTCCAACCCTTCTACAATTAGTGCAAGATCCCAAGTGCTGGACACAAGAGATCTTCTCTGCATTCCTTTACTTCAGTCCAGCCTATCTAACCCTGAAAAATGATGTGATAAATTTCCTTTTGTGGTGATTTTGGATATTAAAACTGGAAACGAGGTTTCCAGCAGGAACGAAATAATCCGAAATGGGGGCAGGTTTTAGAAAAAAAATAGTTATACTTACTATCCAGTCCCCTGTCACTGCTGTTCTACAGGTGCCCAGGTTTTTGTCCTGACACAGTTTGCAGGGCATAGCACCCACCAGCTTCATGTCTAAAGTTTGTAGGATCTATCCGCACTACTGAAGTAACTATGGGAATTTTAATTATGAGCCTAAAAAGTCATTGATGCAAACAGTTTTAGGCACTTGATGAATTAATAATTGGTCAAACTTACCAGCACTTCTACATTAAGTGCAAATACAAGTGAAAGATTCCAAATGTTGGACGCAAGAGATCCTTTCTGCAGCCTTTTAAAGGGGTTTTGCCACAATCTAATGTTGACGTGGGATCATCCAAAATTGGTATTTAACCACTTTTCTAAATATAGGTCATCAAAAAATGTGAAGCCTGTAAGCTACAGCCTGACTTACATGCCCTTGGTATCCTGACAGTTTACATTAGACACGACTATTAGCTGACAGGAGCTGATCTGTCCGAGCTAGCATTGTTTGCACTTCTTATCTGATGGCAGGGAACGTGAACGAGCTTTGAAGGGACTGGGGAGAAAGATCTTGTATCTTTTGTATAGAGAATCCACTGGTTCTAATGTATTTATCTGAGTAAACATGCAGACACTCCCTAGCTCTCTGCTCAACCCCCCTCCATCTCCTCCTGCAGCATTCGTGAAGGAATGAAAGAAGGCTGCCTGCTGAGCTTATCTTCTCTCCGGAGCAAATAAGAGGGAGAAATAAAAGGCATATAGCTTCTGCACAATACAGTTCTCCTCTGTGGATTAGCAAAACAATGTTTGCTCAACTACAGAGACTATCAGGAACATGCATGGGAGGTGGAGTGATGACATCACAGAGGAGGTGCTTGTTTTTTTAAACACAGAAACACAATGCCCCTTTTATCAGGCCTCAAGAGGGGAGTATTAGCCTGTTAGGTAAGGAACTCACTTCTTGGCAAAACCCCTTTAATTCAATCCAGCCCAGCTAACCCTGAAACATTGTGCTCACAAGTAACGTTTAAGGAGCTCACCCTTTATATGGTTGTTCACGAAATCCAGAAATCAACTCTTTATTCCTGCGCACGGAGTGGAAACAACGGCTATTCGGTGCACAGTGAATCCAAGGAATAATGCTCTATGCTCCAGCACATAGAATAAAATCCAATATTTTATTTCTTTAAATCCATAAACACATGGACATGAAAAATGGTAGTGCAAAATATCACGCTTACGCGTTACGAACCACTCAGGTTCTTGTTCAGAGCAGCCGCTGTGGTTCATAACGTGTAAGCGTGGTGGTTATCATTACCTTTTTTTATGTCCACGTGTTTATGGATTTGAAGAAATATTGAATTTTATGTGCTGGAGTATAGAGAATTATTTTGAAAAATTATGTGATAAAATCCCTTTTGTGGTGATTTTGGATATTCAAAGTAGAAACAAGAGATTTCTTCTTCAGCCCATTAAAAGGGTTTTCCAGTGGGGAAACAGAAATGGGGCCACGATTTGGGAAAGAAAAATGAGAAAAAAGTTATGGTTCCTTCCCTTCCCCCGTCACTGCTGCTCTAGAGCTCATGAGGATCTGCTCCTCTTTACTTCTGGTGTTTGTCCTGACTCAAGTTGTGCAGAGCATCGCTCCCATCAACTTCATGTCTACAAGTCTGTAGGATTTATCTGCACTATTAAAGTAACTATGGGAATTTCACAGTATGAACCTGAAATGCCTTAAGCAAAGCTATAAATCAATTACACTGTTTTGTAGACAGTTGATCATGAATTAATAATTGTTCAATATTTCCAGCACTTCCACAATAGGTGCAAATACTAGTGCAAGACCCAAAGCTTGGACTCAAGAGATCCTATGTGTAGCCCTTAAATTAAAAGCAGCCAAGCTAATCCTGAAACATTATGTGATAAAGTACCTTTCCTGGTGATTTTCAATATTAAAACTGGCAAAAAGATTTCTTCTGCAGTTCTAAGGGAACCCATAACAGTGAACATGTGATCTGATCTGCTGGCAGCATGTTACAGATCAGGAGGAGCTGAGCAAATTGATATACAGTTCTGTGGGAAATAATTTAGCAGTACCTGCAATATATTCATTTAAATCTCTGCTTATTCTGAGCTAAGGAGTCCAGTGGGCGGTGTTATCAGTGATAGACAGCCTTCCTGGCATGAGTGTTCATAGAGAGAGCCGTCAATCACTGATAGCACTGTCCACTGGACTCCTTAACCCAGAATAAGTAGAAATTGAAATGAATATATTGCAGATTCTACTAAATCATTTCCTACAGAACTATATGTTAATCTGCTCAGCTCTCCCTGCTCTTTAACATGCTGCCAGCAGATCAGATCACATGTCCAATGCACAGGTTCCCTTCAAGGGGGTTTTCCAATAGAAGAAAATTCATCAGAAATGGAGCCAGGGTGGGGGAAAGAAAAGAAACTACTACCTATCTGTACCCCATCGCTGGCTCTCCAGAACTCCCCAGTTCACTTCCGGATTCTAGTCCCATTACACAGGAGAGGCTTGCACTACATTCACTTTTAATGAAGCTAGAGCATCTCCTGTTTGATGGGACAAAGATCCCAGAACTGAAGAGGAGCAGATGCAGGGCAGTGGCGGGTGAGTTTTTTTTCACCACATTGGCCCCATTTTTTATTGATTTTCTTCCTCTGGACAACCACATCTAATCCAAGATCAAAAAATAATAAGAATATATTTCTTTTCCAGGTGATTTTAGCTATCAATACCGATGAAGTGCTGCGTTACTGCTGTAAATCAGTGCAGATGGAAGGATTCGGTCACAAGAGTGCACGAGAACGCAAAGTGTATAAGCATTATAGCTTTCAAGAACAGGTTATACTTATTGTGCTTGTCCCCTTAGGTTAGGGCTAGAAGATCGCTTGTGTAAGGTTAACTCCGGTGCCCAAACTGTTTAACAGCCTCGTTGTAGCTTGTATCACTGTAATGACTAATAACGGTGAATGCACACAGAACGGATTTGCTGGAAAAATTTTCAGGTAGATCTGCAGGTTAAAATTTACAGATTATGGGCGACATGCATGAAATTTCATGCGCATATTAATAGCCTAGAATGCGCCTGATTTATGAACCTGCTCTACAGCGGGTCATAAATCAGGCGCATTCTAGCGTTCAGGTGACATTTCTGGATCAGGTATACGACTTTGAAAGTGGGATACCTGTTCCAGCTGTTATGTGCCTAGAAATGCCATAGCAACGCTATAAATATGTAGATTTGCTAGGGTTCCAGCTATATAATGCACCCCGGAGTGCGTGCGGGAGATTTCAAAATGTATGAACAGGGCTATGCCTGATATCGGCTGTAAAGATGCCAGATATCTGCCGCAGCCCCGTTCATACATGTCGCCCTATATAACTTTTGTGCAGATATTGATGCAGATGTTACCCCATTCAAGTCAAAGGGGAAAATATGTACAAATCAGGTCAGCTTCTGTGTGGAAGATTTCTACCAGGTGGGCATGAGATTTGTAAAATCCCATCCACATGGCTAATACTGTACACTGTTGTAGATTTTGTATGTGCAAATCCACATGGAAAATCCCTTGTATTCATCCTAAGGGTATGTTAACATGGGATTTTGGTGCAGATTTTGTCATGGATTACTTGCAAATTTATTGTGGTCTGCGCTGCCAACTTTTCTTTATTGACTTCAATAGGAGTGAGCAAAATCCACAGAAAAGGGTTATCTGCAGATTTTAACGCAGATGTTGTTTTTCCCGATTGAAGTCAATGTAGAAAAATCTGCAAATGCAATACAAAATTTGCACCAAAATCCGCAGCAGATCTACCATATATGAACATACCCTAGAGGGTGAACGCACACTGAAGGAATTTGCTGCAGAGCTTTTGTCAGAGAAAATTTGCATGTAAATCCACACATAAAAATCCTCGACAGATCTGGTGGATTTTAGTGCACATTTTAACTCATCCAAGTCAGTGGGAACAATTTGCGGTAAATCCACGCTAGAAATTAATATGCTGTGGATAAAAAAAAAAAAAATCAAGGCAGGTTACTTTCCTTATAGGTAATGTCCATCATGTGGGCCTCAGATTAATAAAACCTCATTCACAAAGATGATACTGTAATGCATTATAAATTGTCCTCGCATAAATCTACCTGGAAATCTGAAGCACATCCGTCTTGTGAGCATTCACTGAAAGGAAGATTGATTTCAGCAAAGGTATACTACTTGCGTAATGTGTTCGCGGGGGAGTTCCTTGGGCTCTGTTCACACGGCTTCACTACGGAGCGGTGTTTCGCGCCGCGATTGGGCCGTGTGGACGGGGGCGGGGCGGGAGCGGGGGAGTGAGCAGGGGGGGGCCGGCACTTCGCCGGCCCATAAAAAATCACAGCTAGCGGCGCGTATACGCCGCTAGAAAGTGACATGTCAATTATAACCCCCCCCGGCGGAATCGCCGAGCAGGGAGAGGAGACGTAATCCATAGTTCTCTATGAGAACTGTGAATTACCGTAATGAATAGGCCGTTTTCGGCCTGTAATTGGCGCACTCCGGCGCGTAATTATGGACCGAAATACGGCCCATTTTAAGCCGTGTGAACATAGCCTTACAGTTTTCAGTCAATACCTCATGTTTTACTTTCGGTGGATACATATGTCTCCAGTTCATGTGATGGTTGCATTTGGTAATCGACTCATCTGTATTGTTATCAGAACTGTGTCTTTTCTCAAGATGTGCACTTGTGTGTCCATCACATAACCAGGATACATTTTTCACACACTGAAAGTTCCCATTGACTCACAGCAAGCAGAGATCTTAAAAACAGTATTGAAATAAAATGCTAATTATATTGGAACAGATTAGAATATTCACTAGCTGAAACCACACCCCTTTCAGACAACCCTATGCTAGAAACAACTGGGACTGCACTTACTGTGGTCTGTGTATTTACATGTGTGGATGATGTAGTTGTCTGGTTATACAGTATCATATGACATTTTTTACCCAGCCATTGATATGCACTTGTATTAGGAAGATAAGAAAATGGTAAGTTACCTTGTTATATTCCATATTCTATTCTGTAGTTAGGACTACTTATGACTATAGCATCAGACTAAGGTGAATCCTAGGCAAAAACAACTGGGCGGGGGCAGGCTTGGACTGGCCAAAAGAAGAGCGGGAGGAACCCTTGGAAGGAGGATAATCATAATCGGCCAGGAGGTGCTTCTCATGGAGGAAGAGAGACAGAATGCAAGAACCATTTGTAGTATGTGCAGTCGTTTACAGTAGCTTTTGTTTGGGCTCCAGAGTCCACTTCCTTGGTGGGACCCAGGAATCAACTCCATTGGGGACCCCAGGCACCCATCTCTGACACTGGCAGGAACCCCCTAACTCAGTAAAAGGGTCAAAAAAGTGTGGTGGCTAAACTAATTTGGCCATGTACATTCAATGTAAGATCTTGGGGATGTTGACAGGATCTGATGAAATCTAATGGCCATTATTTCTGTAAACAAGGAACTTCCAATAGAGTGTGCTGTGGAGCTCCTCAGCTCTTTTCCCATAAGCCTTTGCCTTATGCAAAACAGTCAGCGAGGTCAGAATGGCAAGTAAACAATCACACCGACCAATTTATTGGTTCCTCTCCTCAAGGAGAGATTTTTCCCCTTTCGAAACAAGGAACTTAGTGATAAATCATAATAATCACTGCATAACCACCCCTTCTACTCCTTGTTAAAACTTTTTAAACTAGGAGGCCTGAGGTAAATGGTGGAGGGCCCTTGCTGGTGGAGGCTCCTTTGCTCTCCATATAGTTTAGGAAGAGGTCACACCACTGGTAAACCTACAAGATACATATTATTCTACAGTTGTATTCAAAGATGATTGGAAATTTCCAGATCACTCTGTACATGATAACAAGCAGAGAACTGAAGTGAGAGTGTCAAGTTTAGGCTCACCATTTGGCTGCATAGACAGAATAGTGAAGGGTTAAATATAGCTCATAGACATCACATTTCTTACAAGAGTGAGCTAGTATGAGTTAGGGTATGTTCACACATGAGAATTTTCTTGTTGAAGAATCGGATTTAGGATCCAGGGCAGAAATCCATTGTGATATCCTTGGGCTTTTGCCACAAATTTTCACTTTTCAGTAGCGGATTTGAGCATAAATTAGCCCAATTGCAATAGGACTAATCCATACCATGGCTGCTTAATACAGTCGAGCAGAAAATACCACTATTCCATACAATAATATTACCACCGCATAGTGTTTTTATAACACTTTACTGTACACAAATATTTCTACCACATAGTGACTTAATAATACCACAATACTGCTACTGAATTACACCACCATATAGTGATTGATTACCACTGTACAAATAGTTACACATAGTGCTTAGATACCACTATAACATACACACGTCACATAGTACCGGTAACTTAATTATACCACTATACTCTTACTAAGTAACACCACCATACCAGGACCATATATCAGCCTACAGTGAATAAATAACATCTCAATACCTTGACCAATACTAAGATACTGGTTACAAACAGATAGTTTTGTACGGCATAATTACGCTGCCATGCATATAAGTGAACAGTATTGATTTAATGCCGTTGGAGCTATTATAAGCAACAATTAAGTCAATGACTCACAGTTGGCATCTCTTCATACAGTTGTTGTTCACTTGCCATCATATGTACACTATCACGCAGTACATTAGTACAGTAGCCTAGTGTACAAGTAATTGCTCCTTGTAATGATAAAATACCCTTGACAGACTAAAATGGTCAAATTAAAAAATAAAACTTTTTACAAATATTAAAACAGGAATAAGCACCCCCCTTTTTCCAGTTATCACATAAAGAAAAATTAAACATTAATGGTAACACTGGGTCCACAAAAGTTAGAGCTAGGTTGAGAAACTCACAAAATAGAGAAAAACAATGTCAGAATTATATTTTTAAATTGTCGGATTAAAAAAGTGATAAAAAGCTTGTGTGTAGCAAATAATGGTACCATAAAACATCACTTTGTCCTGCAAAAAACAAGCCCTCACAGAAAATGGCGATGCAAAATTTGGTTTAGTTGGAATCATACTGACTAATCGAATGAAGTTAACGTATCATTTGTAATGTATGGTGAACGCCATAAAAATGCAATCCAAAATACAATTGTGCAGTTGCAATTTTTTTTTTATTTCACTCTTCAATTTTTTTTTCAGTTTCTCAGTATGTAATAAATAGTTCATTTATACAAAACAATAAATCATGGAAAAAACGAGTATGTAGGTGAAAAAAATAAAAAAAGTTTTTGCAAATATAAGGTGATGATGTAAAAAAAACACCAAAAATTGTTGCATCAGCTGCATTAATGCCCAAAATAGAGATGACAAACATGATCTTCAGGGAGTGCAGGGAATGGAGTTTATTCCCGTCAGGTTGTTCATAGTGGTTTGGAACCATTGGACTATGTCAGACCAGCGGTGGATACATTTCTTTATTAAGATTGTCAACCAGAGATGTCATTGGGGAGTATTAAAAATGTTTTTTCGTTCCCTATTTCTGACAGACACTTTCCTATTACTATCACTGGAGCTTTGTGTCAGCCAACTGTGTTTTTTTTTAATTTTTAATTACCGCAAGACTGATGACAGGGGCATAGGGCCCCATAGCAAACTTTTGGATGGGGCTCCCTCTCCCCCCTCGTCTGCCTTCCTGACCACGAACATTTACCAGGACATGCAGTTACTAGATAATACGAAGGGAAAATAGCTCACCATTCATATCACCATCATACTGCTACCATAAAAATCCCACTATACCAAGACCAACATTACCAATAACACTACTACTTAAGGACCTGATTATACCCCAGAATATGACCAGAAATTACCACCACATAGTAACTGAAAAATACCCCTACACTATTACTGATCAGTATACAAAGACCAATAGTACCACCATATAGTGACCATATAGTGGTAGTTATCAGTGTACACAGGTGCTCTACAGACTGTATATTACCCCCATAGAGTCACCATATAGTCGTACATACCAGTGTACACAGACTTTGCCGATTTATAAGTGATTACAGTGCAGTTACATCTTGTGACTCATATGTGATGTTTCTCTACTGAGTCGTTGACTTTGTCTTTTGTTCTGCATTCGGTCCAGACCGCCATGATGACTTCTCCCGGCCACCACTCGCCCCTGCAGATTTAGACACAAATATCTTAGAATCCTCACTTTTTCAGCACCTCACTCCCTGCCCCCCACTTCTGTACAAACTTCCAAGAGGTGGCAGAGGGGTATAGGCTATAGCTTAGAGGACCAGTCTCCTAGAGGGGAGGAACAGAGGATTCACCCCCTGGAGATTGTGTTACAGCTATGGCCTGTACCCCTCAGAATCATATTGCCAGGTAGGTAGACCCCATTAGATAGGTTGGTAGGCTCTAGATAGGTAGGTTGGTAGGCTCCAGGTAGGTAGGTAGGCAGTACATAGGCCCCAGGTGTGAAGGCAGTACATAGACCTCTGGTAGGTAGATTGGTCCCATGTAGGTAAGCAGTAGTTAGGCAGGTCTCAGTTACATAGGTATATTAGCCCTAGGTAGACAGTAGTTAGGTCCAAGTTAGGTAGGCAGCCCTAAGCTAGGTAGGTAGGCTGTAGGTAGGCCCCAAGTAGCAAACTAGGCAGTAGGTGGGTCACAGGTATATAGATGGCCCCAAATAGGCAGGCAGGCTTTAACTAGGCTATATGGGGTCAATTTAGTCAGGCAGAGTTTACCTATAGGGTGGCCAAGATATGCTAGGTTTAGGTAGGCTATAGGGTCCCCATATAGGCAGGCAGGATTTAGGTAGTTATAGAGCCCCATAGAGAAAGGCAGGCAGGGTATAAGGGCCATATAGGTAAGAAGGCATGATTGAGGTAGCTATAGGGATCCACATAGGCAGGCAGGGCTTAGGGTAGGCTATAGGGGCTATATATGTAGACAGGCAGAGCTTAGGTAGTCTATAAGAGCCATATATAGGCAGGCAGTGCTTAGGATAGTCTATACAGGACATATATATAGGCAGGCAGGGTTTAGGGTAGTCTATAGGGGCTATATATGTAGACAGGCAGGATTTAGGTAGTCTACTGGGCCATATATGTAGACAGGCAGGATTTAGGTAGTCTACTGGGCCATATATGTAGACAGGCAGGATTTAGGTAGTCTACTGGGCCATATATGTAGGCAGGCAGGGCTTGGGTAGTCTATAGGGGCCATATATATAGGAAGGCAGGGTTTAGGTAATCTATAGGGGCCCCATATAAGCAGGCAGGCTTCATTAATGTTAAAAAAATAAGAAATCTCTTACTCACCTGTGCCACGTTCCCTTGATGTGACCAGCTAAGCGCCCGGATAGTCTGTGTTCAGCGCAATGATGTGACGTCACCGCGCTGCCCATGTCAGCACTGTGGGCCAGCACCTGCTAGACATAAGGCCTAGCAGGCAGACCAGCAGAGCGGAGCTACCGGCGGGCGCAGGAGCCGAACTACCGGGGTAGCAGAAGTCCAGGCCCCAGGGCAGCTGCTACGTCTGCTACCCCGGTAGTTACACCCCTGACTTATGATAACTCTGTCACTATTCATCCAAAAATTAAATAGAATCCATCACTTATGGCTGTGTATAAACCGAAAAAAGTCAGTGTTGGATGTTTCAATGACCAGATTTTTTCGTTTTTCTATTAAACTTCATGGATTTAAAATTTTTAAATAGTGAAGCCCTTGGTGTTGGATTCTATTTAATTTTTGGATGATCTCTGTTGGGCTTTAGTTTCAAGCATTACCGAGCAATGCACAGCTGCAACTTCTACCACTGAGTGAGTTGATTTTCCTTCCTTTATTCCCATGTCACTATTACCCAGGTATCCAACACACCAGGAACAGGCGGGTAACCGTCAGAAACAGATCATGCTTCTGGGGTGGCTGCGGGCTGGTATTTTTTGGATGGGAAGAGCCATGGAGCTCCCCTTCCTGATAATATCAGATTGCAGTTGTCAGTTTTACCTTGGCTGGTTATGAAAAATGGGGGGGACCTCACATCATTAAAAAAAAAAAATTGCTGAAAATCTAAAAATGAACATACTACTATAATCAATCAATAAATAAATAATTAAAAAAAGAAGTGGGTCTCGACCATTTTTCATAACTGACTCAAATAAATTCACCAGCTGTAGGCTAGTACTATCAGAATGGGAAGGTCCATGGATATTAATTCCTTTCCACACTACAAATACCAGGCCGTAGCCACCTCAGAAGTGGACTATCACATTATATGGTCCATTTCCGATGAAAACGCTGCTCTTCCCAATAACACTGGTGCATTGGTTACTAGGTTAATAGTAACAGGGGGCTAATATCAGCCTTGGGGTAACAGAAAACACCACTGGTTGACCAAGCCCCAGTGATCGTAATGGAGAGACGTTTATAAGACACCATTACTAACACTGAACTGATTGGAAATAAAAAGTGGAAGAGAACGACTCAGAGAATACGTCACTTATGAGTCCCTGGATGTCAGTAGTTATTTTGCTTCAGTTTTGGATCAGTGCTTTATTCGTGTGATCGTGACCTGAACTGGTATCCTATCACTAAATGGTGGTATTGTAGATTATATAGTGGCACTTGTCCCTGATTGTAAAAGCAAGTGCATAAGGGGTTTCTATGCACCACTTTTACTTTCTTGCTTGAGTGTTTAGAATTTTTTTTAGAAAGTGGCAAGGTGCATAACCAAGGGAAAACTCACAGTGGATATTGTTTGCAAGATGGTGGTAGTTTTGAGCCAGGGCTGCTTTTTAGTACCAGTCTGCCCCTGACTCAAGGTATCATAATTAATGTTCCTTCTCTATAACTCTAATCACTTTATTATTAATATCTATGGCGAAAGTCTAAAAAGAATATATAAGTAATGTAAGATAAGTTAAATAAACACATTCAACAGAACAACCATTGCAATCTGTTCTACACATGTAAATAAAACACTTTATATTACTGGGTGGCTATTCCCAGTAAATATACAACTGACCCATTAAAATCAATCTGAAATAACAATTCCTACCAATATACTGGTCGGTTCTTTAAATCGTAATAGAAAATATCTCAAACCTACTCTGACCTTTGTTAGGCAATAATCACAGCATTTATCGAGTATATAATGACAGGAGTAAATTATTACTAATTAAGAAGTCCGTCTTTCCTTATAATACATGTAATACCACATCATGAATTAATAGCATTCCCCTAAATCCATTTTAGCAACACTAACTGAAAGGTTTCATAGTACGTCATAACAATCTTATAAGAAAACTAAGGTGTGTCCTTGACAAAAGTGCCTATTGTAAAGTACCCAGTCTGTGGTTTCACTGATACAGGGCCAGCTGTTGAAATCCTAACACAAAGGAGGAAGAAATACAACTGGGATCCTGGGAAATTAGAACATGGCTCTAAATACCCTCAACTTCAAGTGCCGTTGGAAAGCTGAAAAAAAATCTAGCATGTTATATATACAAATAGAAATGAGAATGTCTTATTCAGTTCTCCAAAGTAGTGAGAGTCATCGAGACAGAATGCTAGACAGATGTGGGTCCAATCTAAAATGTGTCACATATCCATAACATGTTATTGATCAGAACACCCCTTTAAGAAGTCCATAGATTTTAGCTGTTAAGAACACAAATATTTTACAATAATCTAGTAATGTAAAAATAGCAGTTGTAAGGATTAAAGTGGAGGATGATCTGATGATGTGGGTTCTTATTAACATACATAGAGATTTCTATCATAGAAAGAGCAGGTTTTCGTTTACCTTTTTTGTGCCAAGGGCAAAGCCCTATGATGAGGATAATAATATTATATCCTTCTTGTGGACAACAGGGTGTTTTAATGAGTAAAGGCAGGGCAGATGTGACCCTTGCATTGTTATTCATGTTCTGGTTTGGAATAGCCCACATGGCCTCTGAGCATGGTGGGCTCCTGAGTATGGTGGGCCCATGAGTAGGGTGGGCCACTGAGAATTACAGTCCTGGAGCTGTTTTACATGGAGAAAGGTAGAGAAAGAGAGGCAGAAAGCAATAGGCATGTGTTGTCATGTACAGTGGCTGAAGAATGGACCCCCCAGAATCAACTCCATTGGTGGGCCCCAAAAGGCAACGCCGCTGGTGTGCCTCAGGCACCCCAGACCAACACTGTTCTTACAGAATAGATATTTTGGGGATATGGACTTATGGTGCACACAGTGGGCATACATTTCAGATGGGCAGAAGGGACACAACTTAAAATGCAACAACATGGGTCAACACTGTGCCAAAATTCTGGGCTGAATGTTGGTGCAAAGTAAACCAACCAATAGCTAATATAAATGTTAGGTAGGTATAAGCATAAGGGACAGTCAGGGGCACACGAGAAGACACAGACAGAGTAAGGCCCTGATGCTAGTCCCAACCACTGTCCCTGCCTTTTGGGGGTACCCGACGCCTTACTAGGTCAGCTCCAATCAGAAGACTGAGAGCTACTCTGAGTCAAGTGAGATCCAAGACATAGACGGACAAACGCAGAACAAACAGGAGAACTCAGACAGGCCAGGTCAGCAATGAACGGGCAGCGCAGTACAGAAACAGGTGACAGAAAAGTAACGAGAGTCCAAGCCAAGGTCAAAAGGTAAAGCAGAAGCCAAGCAGAAAACCGACGAACTGTAGGCAGAGAGGAAACCATTTAGCAGGCAAAGAAGAACGGAAGCGGAGTCCTTATGTAGGGAACAGGAAAAGGTAGAACATAAGTGATAGGTAACCAGGAATGTCAATCAAAAAGGAACAGGTTAACCAAAGTTGCTGGAAGATTCCTGGCCACGGGCGTTGGCCAGAAATCAATTAAGCATACAGAGCTACAGGACGGAGTTCACACTAGTAGTAGAAATACACAGTATTAAATCATAAACCACGGTTTACGTCGAACGAGCCATGGCCAGCGACCAAAGCCAAAAGCTGGGAGTCTGTCAGGCACAATCATGACAGTATGAGGGGCCACCGGAAACTCAACAGACCCTCTAGGTTTGGAAGAGTGGGCTTGGTGAACTCTTCCCTTTACCAGCTTGGGGGCCTGTTTTGCTGATGGGACACGGAGACGGACATATTTTCTTCTGGTTTGGCGTTTTTTATTAGCTTTTTTGATATTTAGTTGGGCATTTTTTAGAGTCTTGTGACTCCTAGCCCAGACTGTGCGCAGTCAATTAACAGCGGATTGTATTTTATTTTCACCACCTGCAGCGACAGGATACCTGAGGTGGAAATCATCATCACAGTAAAAGAGGGACAGCTCGGAAGGAGCAGAACATGGTGAGTCGGTAGCCGAGGACACTGGATTTGAAGTCAAGGTGGCGACAATCACTGCCAGAGAAGGAATATTTACAGGTTCCTCAATATACTGATGCATAGATTCTCGTTCTGGGGCAGACATGTTGAGCTTTGCCCCCGGAATGAGGTGTATGCTGCAATCATCAGGCCGATGCGGAGGCAGATTATCCGCAACGTCCCCATCAAAGACGTCATTGAATTCGGAATTACATTCTGAAATATCATGAGCATTAATCACCGCACACACCAAGGGATGAACTATCTTTGAATGAGAAACCCATTTGATCAACTCAGTGGTCCTCCAGTCGAACATAGAATTATGGAGGAGGAGCCAAGGCAACCCAAGAATAACATCCGCGGTGAGTTTCTCCATGACAAAAAACAAAAGCTTTTCCATATGCAAACTCTCAACATTCAAAGTGATCTCTGCAGTGCGAAATTTTATTCTTCCCCCGGTTAGGGAGGTAGAATCTACACCTGAAATCCAAAACAGAGAACGCAAAAGAACAAGTTCCAAACCCAAGGCTTTAGCAACAACCATACTGATGAAACTAGCAGCAGCACCCGAATCAATCATGGCACGACAAGCGAGAGTCTTGGAACTAGAAACCAAGGTTACGGGCAAAAAAAACTTGTTATTTTAGTCAGGAGGTACCTGTACATCCGAATTACTTTCCTGGAAATCTTTCAGACGTTTGATATTTCCTTGGGGTGACCTGGGCCTAATCGCACAGTCTCTCAGGAAATGGTCGGGTTTCCCACAAGGCGTTCTCCAACCGGTGTCTCCTCCTTTCGGCAGCAGATGTAAAACCTAACACCATGGGTTCTTCTCCAGAAAACTGAGAGGGAGATGGTCATGGAGGTGGAAGAGGAGAACTTTTAAAGAAGGTATAAGGAGGTTTTACAGAAAGTTTGACCTGAGCTGAACAGTCGAACCCCCTTGCTTTTCCCTGCGTCTCTCCCTTAATCTTTCAGGATCTCGGGAGTTGGGTGGCTGACCATAGCATCTTTTACAGCATCAGACAGCCCTTGTCTGAAGAGGGTCTTCAGAGGTTTGTCAGACCACCCAGTCAACTTGCACCATTGGCGGAACTAGGAACAGTAGTCTTCGGCTGAGCGGGTGCTCTGCTAAATAGATAGCAAATGGGTTTCAGCCCATGCCGCATGGTTGGGATTATTATAAACCTGAAAAAACTATCAACTGACCTCCACTCAGGGGCATCAGGGGGCATAGCTAATGCCCAGTCCTGACGTGGGCCCTGGAGGAGGGACACGATAACTGCTACTTTTTCAGCCTCGGTGGGAAAAAAGTTAAAGCGACAAAATAGACAACAAGGTTCTCTGAAGGTTTGAAACCTACCAGGATTTCCATCAAAGCGATCTGGCAGAAGCATATTAGATCTAAAGGGAGCGTTAGAATCAACAAAAACAGGGACAGGTAGGGACACCGACGGGGCGACAGATACGGGTGCCGGGGTCGCCATAGCATCCAGACGCTGCGAGATTTCATGTATAAGCCCCACCATGCCCTAAAATTCCATTGTCAACTCGTCTAGACGGTCGGTTACCGACAAGTCATTACTCATATTGAGCCGCCAGGAGAGTTGACTGGGGTATGGGCCTGCTATAATGTAAGGGACAATCAGGGTCGCACGAGAAGACACAGACAGAGTGAGGCCCTGATGCTGGTCCCAACCACTGTCCCTGCCTCGTCGGAGTACCCGACTCCTTACTAGGTCAGCCCCAACCAGAAGACTGAGTGCTACTCTGAGCCAAGACACAAGATGCAGAAGGACAAACACAGAACAAACAGGGGAAGTCAGACAGGCCAGGTCAGCAATGAACGGGCCGCGCAGTAACAGAAACAGGTGACAGAAGAGTAACGAGAGACAAGCCAAGGTCAAAAGGTACAGCACTGGGGCGTCGCTAGGCAGATTCTTTTGGTGTACGAGCCCCGAATGAATCCGCCTGTGCCCCGAGTCTCGGTGGCTCCAGGCCGCTGTCGTGGGCCTGGAGCACTCCTTGGTACGGGCAGCGCCCGCGGATCTCTGACTGCATGGCCGTTTCACAGCGGCCGCGCAGTCAGAGTTGGGGAGGAGGCAGGACGGATCGTTCCCGTCCTGTCTTCCCCCCTGTATGTACGGCGCTTGGTAAGCGCTATACATACACGTCGGCGTCGCAGGGGGCATGACACACCGCTTTCATCACCCCCCCGCGACGCTGGGATCCTCTGAGCTGGCAGCTCTGCCGGCTGAGGAGGTCCCGAGCTCTGCGAGACAGCGTATGCAGCGTGATGACATCAAGCTGCTTACACCATTCCCAAGCTGCAAGACCTGGATGCGCGGACCGTGCCTCATTAGGTAAGTAGGTTTTTTATTTTATTTTTATTAGCTAAAGGGGCATGTGTGGCTACAGGGGGCATATTAATGGCTACAGGGGGGGCATGTGTGGCTACAGGGGGCATATTAATGGCTACAGGGGGGGCATGTGTGGCTACAGGGGTGCATATTAATGGCTACAGGGGGGCATATGTGGCTACAGGGAGCATATGTGGCTACAGGGGGCATGTGTGGCTACAGGGGGCATATTAATGGCTACAGGGGGCATGTGTGGCTACAGGGGGCATGTGTGGCTACAGGGGGCATGTGTGGCTACAGGGGGGCATATGTGGCTACAGGGGGCATGTGTGGCTACAGGGGGCATATTAATGGCTACAAGGGGGCATGTGTGGCTACAGGGGGCATGTGTGGCTACAGGGGGCATGTGTGGCTACAGGGGGGCATGTGTGGCTACAGGGGGCATATGTGGCTACAGGGAGCATATGTGGCTACAGGGGGCATATGTGGCTAAGGGGGCATATTATATGTGGCTAAGGGGCATATTATATGTGACAAAGGGGGGTTATCTGGCTATGGGGGGCATATTACCTGGCTAAGGGGGCAGTAACCTGGCTACAGGGGACTAATAACCTGACTACAAGGAGCATATTACTGGCTACAGGGGGCAGTAACCTGGCTACAGAGGGCAGTAACCTGGCTACAGAGGGCAGTAACCTGGCTAGAGGGGCTAATAACCTGGCTAGAGGGGGCAGCAACTTGGCTAAAAGGGGCTACAACCTGGCTACAGTGGGCTACTACCTGGCTATAGGGGCAAATATTTACCTACAAGGGGGTAATTATTACCATTTGGGGCACTATAGATGGGGATTTTGTAAAGAGATAGGAAATTGTAGAGAAATGCTGATAAAATGAGGAGTCTAAGATGTTTGTTTTGTACATTCTACAATGAAGAGTCGTTGCCAGGAGAGGACGTCATGGCGTCTGGGACAGATGGAGACGAAGAGAAAGAGAACAACTCTTCAGAGACGTCTCCTGTTAGTCACCAAATGTAACTGCAGTGTAATCACTTATATTTTTTCCTGAGCCTACATACAAAGGTTTTTCTCTGTAAAAATGCATCCGCAGTTCACAATGAGATGCAAAAAATTCCGTGTGAACCCAGCCCTACTCAGAAAAACTTAAGGGCCCGAGCCCCGGGTGCTTTGGGACCCTAGCAACGCCCCTGGTACAGCAGAATCCAAGCAGAAAACCGACGAACTGTAGGCAGAGAGGAAACCATATAGCAGGCAAAGAAGAAAGGAAGCGGAGTCCTAATATAGGGAACAGGAAAAGGTAGAACATAAGTGATAGGTAACCAGGAATGTCAATCAAAAAGGAACTGGTTAACCAAACAAGTGCTGGAAGATTCCTGTCCACGGGAGTTGGCCAGGAATCAATTAAGCATACAGAGCTACAGGACGGAGTTCACACTGGTAGTAGAAATACACAGTATTAAGTCATAAACCACGGTTCACTTCATACTGACCGTTGCCGGCGACCAGAGCCAAAAGCCAGGAGTCTGTCGGGCACAATCATGACAATAAGACTATGTCTACCCGGCAGTGGACAAAAAACAGACTGAAAACCAAATCCTAAAAACGTTCATAAAACTGAGTTTTTTGTCCGCTGCCTGTCAAAAGCTGCTGAACAAATGTCTGTTTTTTGGTGCGTTATGCGTTTTTTTTTGGCGCTTATCTTGGGGCGTGTTTGTGGCGTTTTTTGGCTTTTTTTTCTCTGCAGAAATGCACAGCATTAGATTTGCTGTGTATTTCTGCAAAAAACACACCAAAAAAAGTGCGGCGCTTTACATAGACTCCAGTAGTAAATTTTCTGCCCTGCTCTGTTGTTTTTTGCAACATGTTTCAAAATACGACCAGCAAATCAAACCAGCTGAAAAAAAAAGTTTTGTGGAAAAGTTTTTACTATACAAGTCTATGGGACCTGTTTTTTATCATTTTTTCCCTTTTTTTTAAATCGAAAAACACTGAAAAAACTGATGTTTTTGTGTGCAGTGGAGACTTAGGCCATTGTTCACACGGCTTACTCAAGCCGTAATTGCGAGCCGGATTGCGCTCGCAATTCCGGCTTGAATAAGGGGCGGGTGCGGGGGCGGGGCGGAGGCGCGGCCCGCCGACCCCATAGACTTACATTATCCACGCCGCGTATTGCGCCTGGATAATGTGCGACGGAATCCACTGGTCTCTATGAGAACTGTGGATTACCGTAATTACTGCGACGAATTGGAGCCGTACTGCAGCGCAAATCCGGCGCGCAGTACGGCTCCAATCCGCGGCAAAATAAGCCGTGTGAACGGCCCCTTAGTCTAAAGATGCTCAAAAATGGTCAAAGTGTTGGCGTCACTGTAATAAATTTGACCCATTTTTAAACTGCCTACTTAGACAGTTTATGTAGATCTGCTATAATTAACATAAATCGCACACATGGTGCATCAGATTTACTAAAACTGTCTGATAAATTACAGTGTAAACTTAAACTAGGTAGTGTAAGACTGAGCCCAATATATTACAGTTGCTCATGCTGTATGATGAATTATCACAAAATATTACATTGCAATCTATGTCTCATTTATCACTAAGCGATGCCCTTTACTACACCCACTTGTCAGACCAGGCAAAAATGGGCAATTTATTAAGACCGGCATTGAATACATTGGTCTTAAGGAAAAGTGCACCAGAAAAGATGTACCAAATATAGTTAGTATGGTTGAAAAAAGACAAGTCCATCAAATATATTTAGGCTTTAAGGCCACATGTATGAAAACTGTCTAGGTCTTCAAGATTTTTCACGTGCTGCACCAGTTCTCTGGAACAAGTTACCCCTTATGATCAGGCACACAGCTTTTAATGCTCCATGAGAATACATCTCCTTAGGCAGGCCTACCACGATACCTAATTGCTAACCCCGCACTTTGTCACTCCCTGCACTTGGACACTTACCTGTATATAGATGTACGGTCTGAGTGGCAGGTTCATCCACTTTTTATGTTAAATCCCTTTTATTTATATAACATGGCTGGACCAATATGTAGACTTAGCACTTCTTAACCCTTCGTCTCACCCATACGCCATAATAGCAGGGCCCTCACACCTTGTACCTCATCAGTAAGTTCTTTTAATGTATAATGTCTGTACTTATACTCTCTAAATTGTAAAGTCCTGCGGAATATGTTGGCGCTATATAAATAAAGATGTTTATTTATTAGGTCTAAGGCTTTCTTTGCTGCCCACAGCAACCAATCAGAGCTCCCCTTTCATTTCATATAGTGCTCCGAAAAAATAAAAGGGGAGCTCTGATTGGTTCCAACAACTACAAAGACAGTCTTAGGCTATGTTCACACGGCTTGTTTTGGGATGCATTTCGCCACGTATTTTGCAGCGTACTACGCTCTAATACGAGCAAAATGTGCCCCAATCATTATGGTGATCCATAGTTCTCATAGAGAACTATGGATTACGCCTCCTCTCCCTGCTCGTACAATACGATCGTATTGTACGAGTGGGGAGATAATTGACATGTCCTTTATTCACGGCGCTTATGCGCGGGCTGGCGGGTGGGCTGCCAGCACCCCCTCATCGTGGGAGTACGCGATCGGCGTGAGCTTCCGAACCCACGGCGTAATTGTGGGGCATACTGTATGCCCTACAGTTAAGCCATGTGAAAATACCCTTAGACCTAGAGTTTTCATACATATAGCCCTTTGTGCTCCTGAAAAAGAAGTCTATGCCACCTATGATCTGGAATAGATTTCAGTTACAATTTATGCACCTTTCACAAAATGTAGTAAATGTATTGGGCTGTATGAGGCCACATCCATTTTCAATAAACCTGCTTTTAAAAGCAGAGAGCTGGGCTTGAAACTGCTCAAAAGTCACACATTTGTTAACAAATGAGGTTTGCAAAAAGATTGCAACTTTTCTGCACCAAAATACTGATGTAAATCACCTCATAAATTGCTCCCAAAACATTTACATGCAAAACACATTATAAATACTGTACAAGCTGCAATAAAAAATTTGTCCCAATGTGTTTAAAGCACATACAATTAACATACATGGAAGAGACAGTCACTTCTGGTATACACAATAGACTTACACGTTACACACAATGGATTTATGAAACGGTTTATACTTTCCAATATTGTACGCATGATGTGTCCATTAGGTTTACTATATAGGTTCATTGTGAGTACCATAAATCTGTTGTGTGCTCTGTATTATATCCATTGTATTTACCATAAGTCCATTGTGAGTACTCGAAGCCTATTCTGGATATTATGGGCAACATGTATGAATGGGGCTGTGCCAGATATCTGTCTTTTCAGTCCGATATCAGGCGCAGCCCCGTTTGCTACATGTTTAAATCAACCGCAGGCCATTATTGTGTAATGCACCCGATCTCGGGGGGCGTACGGGAGGCAGGGCGCAAAAGAACCATACGAAGCTATAGATTTATAGCTTCACTGTGTCATTTCTAGGCGCATTACTGCTGGAACATGTAGAGCACTTTGAAATGTCGCCATAGTGCTAGAATGCGCCTGATTTATGACTTGTTGTAGACCGGATTCATAAATTAGGCGCATTCTAGGCTATTATTATGCGCATGAAATTTGGCGTTAATACACCAAATTTCATGCATGTCGCTCTATGTCTGTTTTCTGTTAGTACCATGTACGTTGCTATTAACGATTAAGAGCAGGCTGCTCGAAACGCGTCTGATTTTTCCTTGTACAAGCGTGTCATGAAACCTTTTTTAAACATATGTTTTGGAATAATAAAATATGAAGATTTTTTTTTACTATTTCTCCTGGCGTTGGATCCCACACTTTTTTCAAACACTGAGCACAGCTTTCAAGGTCCTGGAGCTATCTGTGCATCGGGAATTTGCATCAAGCATCCTACATTACCAGGTGAGTGGTCTATTGTTTGTTTTAATTGATAAGTTCATTGTGTGTACTGTAAGCTCATTCTGGGTATCATATATGTTAACTGTAAGTAGTGTACCATGTATGTCCATTGTCTATAACATAAGTCCATTGGGGATGCTATAAACCCATTCTGCGCAACATGTATGTTCACCTTAGGCACTATTTATGTCCAAAGTTAGTTGTATGCACCATGGTAGGTTCCTCATGTTGTCCTCAAATTCCTCACATTAATAGTAAGTTTAGTCTTATCTGATGTCAAACATAAAATTATATTGTTACATTTATTATTTGGGATAAGAAAAAAAGTAATATAATACATCAAGGGTCAAGCTTATCTGGTGGCATACATCTTTTTTTACCCATGTATCTATTTTCTGCAGGTTGTCTTGATTATACTTTCTAACTTTCTTGACCTTAGCAGGACAGTTCTGATACTTAACCTGCAAATAAGCAAGGATTGAGAAAGATATAAAGGGACTGTCCGGAGACTGGCTTGGATATATACAATTACGTTCATCTAGGCAGGAAAAGTGATCCAGCCCATATATTCAAATATACATCAGATGCCCATGCATTAGGGCAAGGGAAAACAACATGTGCCCTTCTGTGGGGTCCTCAGCCATCAGGACACATACATGCTTTGTCTCTGTTGTGATACCTCAGAAAATATTTATCTTTTGACAGCTGCATTCAACTGATGGCACTGTTATGTGGGCACTGGATGTCTGGCACTGTTGTGTTGGGCACTGGAGGGCACTAAGATAGTGGGCACTGGATGTCTGGCACTGTTGTGGTGGGCACTGAATGGCATTATTATAGTGGGCACTGGATGGCTGGCACTGTGGTGGTGGGCACTGGATGGCTGGCACTGTGGTGGTGGGCACTGGATGGCACTATTATAGTGGGCACTGGATGGCTGACACTACAAAGCCGAATGTCCTATTTTAAGCAATCCAGGCAAAACTGTTTCTGTATTATCCCTAGTACATGAACAGCAGTTGCATTTGGATTTCTTACTCAAATGGGTTTTCAGTTCTAACACAATCATGAAGATCCACAAGATATACCATAAAAATGTTTGAAAGGTTCGAGACTCAGAGAGAAGATGAGGTGGAGAGGTGGTCATATATGCATGTTGTTCTCTTCACTGTTACCTCCAAAAACTAAAATAAAAATAGTACCAAGCATGGGACCCCAATTCTGATCTTTGTGAATCCCTAGAGTGAAACAAAGACCTCTAAACAATTTTGGGTATTTAGAATGGATGTGCCGCAAAGGTTTCAGACAGGGAATATGCCTTTAAAGGGGTTGTCTCGTTACATTGATTCGTCTTACCTCAGTCCTGTTTTCTTGGTTTCACTTTGAATTCAGGGGTGTGTTTACTGGCTTCTACTAGGCTGCAGTAGAAGCCAGGACTGTAGCTATAGCAACTAGTGATGGCAGCCTATCAGGGGAGATCAAACAGGTCTGTAGCTATAGTGACCTGAGGGGATATCTAGGAATAGGTAGGACACTGTTAATGAACACATATTGCAAAGTGACTTGTTTTTGCAAGATCTTTAACATAAAAAGCAATCCTTTATTTTGGGACAACCCCTTTAAGGTTTAGGGTATGTTAACACAGCATAATTGCGGGCTGTACTTTGCAGTGTAATAGGTCCAAATTCCGGTTCTCAATTACCGTAAAAGACGTTTTCCCCAGCACACAATACTTCACTTCTTCCAAAAACGAAAGATAATAGCCAGTGCGTACTTCTAAAACACCTGGCGTATAGTGGCACGCACAGTGGGCGCTGCTATACGCCGGCATTAAGCCACGTGCATTCACTGTTACTGTGGTCCTTGGAAGAGGAGCAACATGACAATGTGGCCCTTGGACCAGAAAAGGTTGTGCACTCCTGTTTTAGGGTGACTCAGCTGGTAGTGCACCTACTCGATTATGGATCAAGAGATGGACCCACAACAACCTATATACCAACTTGGATATTGCTACTTTAAATTATTTGTAATCAGGTTTATATACTTGTTAGAAGAAAGAAAAGGTAATCCGGCCCATATTTTCTAATAGACACTAGGGGCCCTTGCCCAAGGGTAACTGAGCTGGTAGGTCATCTTCTTGGTTTAAGAGATGGAGCCACAACAACCTACATAGTAACTTGGATATTGCGCCTTTAATCTATTTTTATTTGGGTTGCAAACTTGTGAAATGGAAATGGTATCCATAGTTACCAACATTAGACTCCATTTCCATGGGTGATTAGCTGGCGATTTACAGAAATAAATGTTGCCCTCCATCATAAAGATGTATTGCTTATTGTCTCTTATAGATCTTAATGCTGACTCCTGGGTGAACACAGTGAGTGGATACAATAGATTGTACATAGGTCACAGCATGTTTTGTTTTACAACTGATCGTGCTTTTTCATAACTGACTTTGTATAGAAACTAGTGTTTTCAAAGAGTCTTTGACCATGAACGGACACGGTATGCTCGGTGACACATTTGTGTCGGATGGCTACATTGAACACCAAGTGTGACATTGGGTAAACAAAGGCAGAAGTCAGATCTGGTAGTTCTGTTTGTGAAAAGCTTTTCTGTCGTCTGTCAGTAGCTTGTACTTGCCAAGGTACAACTTGTTCTCATAATGCTGCTCAGTATAGGTCCATTTCCATGGCAACGAGAATAATTACATGCCATTGGGAGGCCTCTTAATATATATATATAGCAGGACTGGTGGGCGAGAAGTTTTTTCTTGTTGATTGACAGCTCTGTGCCACATCTAGGAGTTGCCAAGACTTTCACATTCACAGTCCGTATACTGCTGTTTGCCTATTTATTATCTTCTTTATAACACTTCTGCTGCATTTTGTTTCTTATTACAATTATAACAGTATAAGATTTCCTGGCATCAGCTGCATGAAAGACACCTCCCCCCCCCACTCCATAAATAAATAATATTATACATACCGGGTGGACACGGACAATATAGGTTCCCCTGTGCAGGACAAGTATATGGCCCTTTTATTTTCCTAGTCCTCATCACAGAACCCCCTCCTTTTATTTAGCAATCAAGTAATTTTAGTAATTTTTAGCAGTGAAATTTATTAGCTTAGGTATTTACAGTAGATGATATCTAATAGATAGTTAGCAGCTGCTTAAAATGCCAGAGAGCTTAGGGCTGTCTTATCCATTGGGCACACTAGGCCGTTGCTCGGGGCTGAAGAACATAAGGGTCCGGGGCAGTCAGAGGTAGGTCCATGCCTGCACTCTTATTTAATTGCTTATATGTCTTCAGGGGGACTACAGGTCCTTGTCCTGCCCTTAGTCATGTAGGTTACAGGCTGCTTTAGACTGTTTTTTCTTTCCAAAATAAAGGGGGCCACTATTTGGGTTTGGGGGGCCCCCTGGTTTAAACCTAGGCTCCTACCTACAGGCATATTGAACTACCCCAGTGGGGTCCTGTCTACCTATCTACCTAAGGTCTTGTCTGCCTACCTAAGGGCTTACCTATCAGTAGTCATATTACTGCCAGTCGTCAATCTTAAAGACAAGCCACCAATTAACCAAAAAAAAAAAGCATAAAATTTTTGGGAAATAAATTAAAATTTAAACCCTTTAAATTTGCCTCAAAAAGCAAAAAAAATGGCTTTTGGGACCCCTTTAATTGCTTGTGGCCAAATTAAAAGGTTTTAATTTATAGTTAAAAGGCGGGGGGCCCCTTTCCAAAAGGGGCGGGCGGGGCGTGCAAACCCCCCCGGGGAGCCGAGGGCCCCGGGTAAACCCCCCGGGAGGGGGGCCCCCGCCTGCCTCGCCCGCCGGAGGTTTCCCCCCTGACTCTGCGCGATTTTTTAAATAAAACAGTCGCGCGGAAGCAGCAGTTGCCCCTGCGGGGGAGGAGGGGGGGAGGATCTTTAAACGTCCCGCCTCCTCCCCTTAGTGTTTAAAGGGGTCACTGAGCCCCCGGATTTTTTACCAGCGTCGCAGGGGGCGCACGGCTTTCCCCTGTGCCCCGGGGGACGCTAGATTCCCGGCGGGCCCGGCTCTCCCGCCGAGGAGATCCGGGGAAAGCTGCATGCACCCGTGAGGGTTGTCACGCTGTTACACCGCTCGGGCCAGCCCCCGGAGTGGACGCGGGGAAAAGGGTCAGGTGAGTAATTTTCTTCACCTCGCCTGAGGGGAAATTTAGCTTAGGAAAACCCGGGATTTAAAGGGTTTTAAGTTTTAGTGGGTTCAAAACCTATCGGGAACCCCTTCCTACAAAACTGGTGGCTTCCCTTATCTGCCTAATGGGAAACCCTCCTTTCCCAAAAGGGGGGAAATTAGCCTCCCTGAAATGTCAGTGGGGGGGAGTCCCCAGTGTACTGCTTTGCCGGGGGGCCCCAAATTTTTAAAAGTTTGTAGAACCCATTTTAAAAAAATTTTTTCTTAAATGAAAATTGTTTTAAAACTTTGTTTATCCCCCCCAACCGCGGGACTAATTTTAATTAAATCCCTTTCCACAAAGGCCCAAGGGGCCAAATTGACAATATTGGATTTTCCCATGATTTGCGAGCCCCCCAGACCCCCATTTGCTTTAAAAAATTTAGACTAAACGGTCATGAAATTTCATTTGCCCCCAGGTCGGGAAATTTTTTTTCAGAAACAGGGTTTCTGATTCATTTTTCCCATTGCAATCCAGTAACCCGATTTAAAAGGGCTCTTTCATAAAAAGAAAAAACCCATTCATCAACAAAAAACCCAGAAAATCACTGTTTTCCCCTTGGCCAAACCAAAATTTAAAAAAGGGGGACGGGCCAAAAAAAAACCCTGTTCTGGGGGCCCGATGAACAAATTTGAAATTTTTTTATGGGAAACCCCAAAAAGTTTATCATGTCCTGCAGACTAAACAGTTAAAAAGCCTGTTCTCTGAGGGTTTAGGGTTTTACAATTTGTGCCTATGGCCTTAAATTAGTGCCTATGTCAGGGGCAGTTTACAGATCTTAAAAAGGGACTATCAATGTTAAGAAGTATATAGAGGTTTTAGTACAACATTTGCTCCCGTCCAGACAATGTCTCCTTCTGGGATTGCTTTGCATATTTCGTTACAAAATCCCAAATTCCATACGCATTCATACAAAGCAAGGGATTTTTACAGAAGAAGACCCGGGGGTTTTTGGAATTGCCCCGCCTGAAGTCCAGACCCTCAACCAACAGAAAACATTTGGATCCTTATGAATCTGGCAAAAAAAACCCGGGGGACTTTTTAAGCGCTAGAAACCCTTTACATCACAAAAAGAATGGGCCAACTTTTTCCTCCCCCAAAACTAGGGTTAATTGGTCTTCTCCCTTTCCGACTTAAAATAGACTTTTTTTAAAAAAAAGGGAATGGGGGATGTTTGCAAAATAGTAGATTTTTACCCTTCGTACTTTTTTTTGAGATGTTTTGGGCTGCCTTTCAATTTTCAAAAAGTGAGCTAATATTTTTTCAAAGGGGCCCCGAAAAATGTCTGCTTTAAAATTTCTGAAAAGTAAATTGCTTGTATTTTTCCACTTTGATAAATTTTGACTAAAAGGAGTTTTTCCAGATTTTTTTCATTCTTTTTTTTCTGGAAATTGGGAAAAAAAAGCATCCCAAGTTTTTTTGGAATCTTGAATAGATGGATAAATAGAAAGAAAAAACTCTTACCTGAGCCATTTATTACATGTTTTCCATATTCATTATGAAATTTATCCTGCAGCGAGTATTCTTTCTGTAAAGAGTAAAATAAATGTACAGTTAATTCTTTTCACTTCACTAACAATTTTATTCTAGCTTATTTATATATCAACATAGAGACTTTTAATAATTTTAAGAGTTGACTTTTTAACCCGCAGTTTCACACAGTCTTTTTCAGAAAAACATAAAGTTTTTTTTTGGTTTTTTTATTCCTGCACTAAAAAAAAGCAATGTGTTTCTTTGGGGGTGTTTTAATGGGGCTTTTTCATTTTTTTTGGGTTTAGCATTTTTTCTGGGGGCATCCCTTATAAGTTTTCTTTTTTATGATTAAAAACCCAAACTTCAGAAAAGATGCATGTTTCAAATAAATGTATAGAAACAAAAAGAAAAAAACAACAAAAATCACTGTAAATAATGCACCCGGAAAAAGGCCCATAAAAAAGTAAAAAACAAAGTGTATGTAAAGGGGAATCAAAGAGTATTTTGGGAATTTATGGAATATTGGTAAATTTCATAGCATCGTTGAGTCCCTATTTTCCCTGCTTTTTTTCCCTGGCCCCAACGGGGACATGGTCACTTCTTCCCAGGCTTAGGCCCCGGGGGGAAGTGAAAACCGCTTGGGTTCATGCTAGACCACTTAGAAGTATGCACTGGACGGGGTTTAAAGGGCCCAATAAACATATCAATTTTTTTTTTTTTTCAAAAATTTGAGTTTTTTAAAAACCTAAAATTTTTTCCATTTTGGGTGTTATTGAGGTTTGGTTCATTTTTGCTGGAATCACCACTAATCCCTGGACTTGAGACTGGTTCTGTTTTTAGCCTTTTTTTCAAGAAAGGGATTTCCTATTGAGATTTTGGTTGCTAACAATTCATACATAAGATATGGGCAGGAAAATTTGATCTTCCCATTTTAAAAAATGCCCTTTTTGTTTTTTATTTTTTAGCAAACTCAAATATTGCTTGACATTTACTTATTAGCAACCAAGAAATGTGGATCTGAACCAATTTTTGACAAATCAAGATAATAATTAAAAGGGTTGTCCACCTCTCCTTTTTAATGTGTACTATGTAGCAGACGCTGTAACAGCAAAAAACTCCCTGTCATGGGTGCACCTGGGGCTCGCACTTCGAACCGCGGGCGTATTTGTGCCCTCCCGGTGCGGGCGAGTGGCACCGCGACCCGCATGTTTTGGGTGGGGGGGCATCCGTTTGGGTTTTGGTCTGCTTCCCTGCCACGCTCCTGCTCTGCTGTCGGCCGGTGCGCGCGCTCTCGCTCTCTAGGGTGCGTGCGTGCCGGCTCTCTGAGATTTAAAGGGCCAGCGCGCCGGTAATTGGGTAATTGCCGGGTGCTGTATTCCAGCCTCTTTCTCTTGTTCCCCGCTGGATCTTTAGTGTTCTTGCCTTCAGAGAAATGGTTCCATTTTCCCTTGTGTTTTCCGGTACCGTACCCCGGCTCCTGTTTTCCCCGATTTAAACCCTTCCCCCCCTGCCCTGACTCCTGCTTGTCCCCAAACGACAAAAAATTGCTCCATGACCTGGTCCTTGGCAGCTCGGTTGCCTCCGCAGTAGTCGGTGGGGGGAGGACCTGGGGGAATCCTGCCCCAGCAAGTCCCTCCCGCTTTTCGCGGGCTCTTTGAACCCAGGACCCACTTAGACTCCCCTCCTGGCGAACTTCACCCCGCTTGCGGCGGTCCAGTGGATCCACTACTCGCTCCAGCGTTACACCCTCACATTCTCCCTCCCTTTCCCTTGTTCCAGGATCATCAGTCATCCCCCCCCGGGTTTCTGTTGCTTTTGTTTGGCTGCAGCAATCATGTGACAATGTCCAATTTCACTATTCGGAGCCTTGACTTTTTTGGAGCTGGATTTAACTGCTGAGCAATGGTTTGATATTTTGCAACATTTCCTTCAGGTATGTTCATTTATTATACTTCTAGACAGCTCCTGTTAGTTTTTTTAATAAAACGTAACATCTCTTTGGAGCAGTTTTTCAAGGCTTTTCTGCTGTGTTTGTTTTTTCGAAAGATGCTTGGGCCACATGTATGAAAATCTGTTAGTCTAAATCATGTTTGCCCTTGCAACCAGAGTGCCCCTTTCATCCAAAGGGCTCTGCAAAAGAAAAAGGGGGCGCTCTGATTGGTTGTAGGGGGTAACAAAGTGTTTTTTTAAAACTGGGAAATTTTTTCATAATGTGGCCCTAAGTTCGCTGTTTCGTGGGTAAACAGAGACTATATAAAATTGCACCAAAACAATCTTTTTTGTGGCATCTTTCTCACTTTATTGCATTTTTGGGTGTATGGCATTTAGGGGTAAAGCAGCATTTTCTTGGGCTGGTGTTTATTTCAGGCATTTTCTCTGTAGGTAAGGAGGCTGAAAAAAACATACAAAACCTACAAAATGCTAGCACAAAACACTTGAAAATCATGAACAATTTTGAAAGCCGGAAAAAGTCCCGAAAAATGGGGTGTGAAGGGAACCCGAATCCCGAAAATTTAACTTTTGGCAATAATTCCCATCACACGTTTCAGGCTTTCCCTCTTGAGTCAATATTTGCTTTTAGAACCTGTTAGTTACCTTGATACTCTGGTTGATGCACACAGCCTTGAGAATGGATATCACAAAGCCATGCAATGTCCACAAGGCTCTGTTAACCATTAACCAGAGGTCTAGCGCCTGCTTTATCAAGAATAGATCAGAAATGAGATCTATTTGTTAAATTTGTAAACAGTGCAAAAACCCATTCTTCAGTTTGGTTAGTTAGAATTTTTTAACTTTTGCTTGTTGAAAGAAATATTTTTTTTTTGGGGATTTTTTTATAAAAAGAAAAAAAAAACCTAAAAAAAGACTGCGGGCATCACGTTTCAATATCATTGTAGTAAAAAAAGGTCTGTACTTTTTGTTAGATATTTATACTTTATTTAATTTGTACATATGTGATGATGTCACCTCAGAATGTGTTCTTACACCATCTCTATGGAATTATTGGTCATTGGAGGTCATGTAGTAATAGTATTGTTTGCACAACACATTCATTTTTTATAAACAAGTAAGTAACAATAGTTAAAGGGGTTTTCTTGCTACAAAGATCATATCTGTAATGATGGGACAGCAAAAATAAGCACTTTTGATTGGGGTTTGCATTACCTAAATCATTTAGTATAGCAGCTATGAGCTAATCAGGGTCTGTCTAGAGCTAGAGCAAGTGATCGGGCCACGCCCCCTTTGTTGCGATTGGCTGCCTGATATTTCATTCAGCCCTGTTGGGACACACCCTCTGTCTGGATTGGCTGCCGCACCTCTTCTCTATGAACTGTGTCAAAAAAAGTAAAATGGGTGGTCGTGTTTCTTGTCTTTCACAGCCCTGAGCTATGTAAAAATGACTGTCGCTCCCTTTTCCCTTTTCCACAAAGATTCCTCTGCTCCTCCCTTCTTCCAGGGCAACTCTATGAAAGGGGTTGGGCAATTTTTGGTCTCTGCGCTAGATTCATCTCCCCAATAACCCGCCTTATAAAAACTGTTCCCCCCCCCATAAAACACAGCCTTTTAACGAGGGATAGCATCTCTGAAAAACCCCTGCAATGTCAGTTCTCAGCCTGCAGAGTTTATTCCTCCACAAGTTCCTTGTAAACCCGAAACCTGTATTGTGTAAACGTTATAAAACAGCCTGAACAATGAAAAACTGTGGAAAGTACTCTGCTCCCCCCTTTTTACGGCAGGGGGTAGAGTGCATTTTTTCAAATTTTTTCAGCATTCAAGTTATATATATATAATTTTATTATATAATGTTACACTAAAGCA
Organism: Phyllomedusa bahiana; assembly: GCA_025379985.1. NCBI lineage: Eukaryota > Metazoa > Chordata > Amphibia > Anura > Hylidae > Phyllomedusa > Phyllomedusa bahiana. Next base: position 3,044 of record JAODAL010024027.1, on the reverse strand, counting down.
GGTGTTTGGTTACAAGGACCTTTTAAGGGATGTGACACACTAGCTCTCCAGGCATGAGAACCTGACCTGTGCCCAGGGGTCTGCAGAGTGGTGAAAACCTCTCTCCCCTGTTACATAAAATTGATGATGATGTGTGACTAGGAGGGAGAGGGCGGGAAAGGGGTTTACGCTCTGCAGGCAAAACCCGCCCATTACAGGAGGTTTGCAGAGTGTGACATCCTTTTCCCTTTCCCACTGTTCCCAAAAAGAATGTGTCCCGTCTTCATGAGGGAAGTCAACCCCGGGGAGGAAGCCATGTCCTGGATTTGACTGAAGAAAGAGAGAAAGCTTAAGATGCCAACGAAAGCCTCTAATGAGAAAACCCGTTTAAAATCATAAATAATAGCATCATTTATCAGAGTTCATCATCTTTTCTCTCTAGTATTTAAAAAAAAAAAAAGCGCACCACCTCCACGGAATACATCAACATGAATGAGCTTTGGGTGTGATCCTTAGTCGGTGCACGAGCGCCCGAGGACTGTGGGGGGACATGATGAACTATCTAAAACTAACAATAATCTCCAGCTCCAGGAATTAAAAAAATATAAGTTTATTCAAAAAATCCTTAAAACATATTAAAACTTCCAGTTATGACTGACGCGTTTCGAGCATCGATGCTCTTAATAATAGTATAACAACAAATGAACTGGAAATAAATATATAAGTAACTTATAACCAGTCACAATGTCTACATATGATCACATGATAATTACCGCAAAAGCAAAACAGAACAACAAAACCTTCACAAAAATAAGTACATAAAAAACCCAAAGTCGACTGTTGATCGGGGTTGCGTTGTGTTATGGCGAAAATTTGGGCCCCACCCGGGTCGAAACCCTGTAGAGCAGGGGTCGAGTTAGGACAACCCTTTTGGGACTTTTGACTGCGCCAACATGAAGGGGGCGTGCATGGGCGGCCAGGGCATTTTGGGGGGGGTGCGAAAAAATTGTCCAACTTGTGCAACTCGCCCTTGGTATGTGATTTAAAATTTGTGTTTAAATTTTTGACAGTATTTGCAAGGATTTGCAACGGATTTTGGGGGTCGGAAAAAAAATTTCCCTAGTAAATAATGGGGAATGTATTTCCGAACAAAATCCGGAAAATCGTTGCAAATACCGTCAAAAGTGTGGCAGTATTTGAAATGAATTCCGGACGGATTCGGTGGGAAAAATTTACCATTTTGAAGTAAAGAATAAAATGCATTGTCAAAGAAATAAATTTACTTAATAAACCGACATACCCAAAGGGGTTTTTAAACAATTCAATCAAGTATTGTAAATATTACCCTTTAACATTAAATGACAATATATATATTTTCCTAAAAAACTTTCTCCACTAAAAAAATTTTTCCCAAAAACCCGTGACAATTACACTAATTTAACATCAAATAAGCCCTGCAAAGTTTACAGATGTTCTTTTTTTCTATTGTTGTACTAAAAATGAAGATGTTTTGTTCTTCATTCACATTTTATTTATTTTGTATGTCCCGCAAGAGCCGCACAGGAAAAAGGTCTGTCTGGGACCGTGGTTCTCCAAACGGATTTCTATGTTCCAGGGCTTGATTGGGCGTATTACAGACTATTTACGTCCTAAATAAAACACCAAGAGCCTAAAATAAGGAACAAGTAGTTTAGAATGGCTCCCTTTTGGGGAAAACCGGATATTTAAGGTTTATATTTTTTCATGAGTTGGAAAAAAAATGCATACTGTATGGGTCTTTTTTTTTTTTATGATGTAAACTTCTTTGTTTCAACTGTTATTGCAAAAGGGGTACTTGGGGAGGATTTCCCTTCGCCCCTTGTCTTGGGCCCCTTGGACTCTGGTATAAAACTCCCTTGTCATCACTGTATTGTACACTTCTCTCTCAGATGTGCACAACCACATTTGCTTGTTCGTCAGTTTACTGTGTACTTGTCATGCAGTCATGCATGAACAGATTTGCTTGTTCGTCACTGTACAGTGCAACTTGCATACTAGGATGCACGACCACATCCGTTTCTGCATCACACAGGTGCCACAGTGGAGCCATTTGTTAACAGGTCCATCAACATAGCGTTCTGGTGAAGTTGATATTCCCCTGGGGACCACTTCAAAGCTCATCTACAGCCATGGCTCAACAACCATAAGGTTATAAGTATGTAACACATGCAACTGATGTCTAGGATGACAGCACAGGACGAAGCTGTAGCTAAGCCTGTGATGGAAATATGTCGGGGTACTGTATTGGGTTTTTATCTGCATTCGTTTGGGTAAACTTCATGGTCTTCTCTCGGTAAATTTTTTTGGTTTTATCCAAGTATTCCAAAAGCATAGACTATGTGGGGCAGTGCTTTCGACAACTTGGGTATTTCCCCTGTAAGTAACTTGAGCCAATGGCTCATCAGCTTTTTTTTTCCATGTATTTTAACAGCTAGCACTATACTAGCAGTCTTTTGAACAATTTGGCTACTGACATCTCAGTACGGTGCTTGAGCCATCGGCTCTCTCGTCCATATTGGATTACAGTGCTGGATTATCATCAGGCTTGAGGCATACATTTTCATCTTCTCCTGATCCTGGGAAAATCCAGAATGACCGTATTTAGTATAGGAGATATGTTGGTGCCAGTGCATGAGAGCTGAGAGGGAGAGCCCACAGAGGTTGGTCTCTACCAGGGGTGTATGGGGAGTCCTCCACTTAGAAAGCCATAGGTCTCCTAGAGGTGGAGTCTGTAATTTTCCCCGGGGGAACTCCAGTCAGAGGGCTGGATTGCCGAATGAGTTTAGGCTTATGTAAACATAATAGATGAGAAACTGCTGCTGAGATAAAACTTAGGTACAATTTAACTTTTTATTTTACTACAAAGAAGATACCTGTAGCTTTCTTTAATCCAACTGTCCACAACTAAACATGTGGGAGATTACTGGAGAGGCTAGCAGAGGAGGTCTGAAGAGCACAATATGCAAATTACATCCAAGGATAACAGGGTTACTCGCCCGAACAATGGAAAAAAAGGGCTCTCTCAG